>CAUYON010034430.1:0-55113 GCA_963573935.1 Arctocebus calabarensis
TGTAGTCCCAGCTACTCGGGAGGCTGAGGCAAGAGAATCGCTTAAACCCAGGAGCTGGAGGTTGCTGTGAGCAGTGTGACGCCACGGCACTCTACCCAGGGCGATAAAGTGAGACTCTGTCTCTAAAAAAAAAAAAAAAAAGAATTTTTTAATTATAACTTCAGGCATATGCACTAAAAGAAGTGTTTTTGATTTCCTAGGTACTACTTACTCCTTAAGGTAGACAAATCATAGTCGAAAGATTTTAATATGCTTTTTTTAACAAAAATATTTTTATGAAATTTCCCAAGATACACACATCAACTTACTTTATTTCTGAAATTGCAATTAACATGTTAGAAATTTAATGTTCTCATAACCATTCTTTACAATTTCTACTAATAGTTATCCTTCTTATCTCAATGTTTACTTATATTGATATTTGGCAGACTGTATGTCAATTGATATCCTGAGTCTAATAAACCATTTAAAACTGATTCTAAGATATTATTAAAACTAAGGGAGATGTCTTCAGAACACACTACCAAACAGGTAAACATGACAATTCAACAGAGATTTAGAAACATCTGTCACTACTTCTACACTTCCATAATCTTCAGTAGTGTGAATAGCCTCTCAGTGGAAGCTGATACTGTAATGCTACTTCTCAGCAGTAGCTCTAGACTAATGACACGAGAAAGACATAGAATATGCAGAAACTATTTGAATGCATTAAGCTACTTTAGAGTAAAATAGAAAAGACCAAATAACAGAGCTCTTCTATTATAGACTTGAAAATTCCTTCTAAAATTATTTTGGTATTTTCACTGCTTCTTTCATAGATAATTTAAAATTATATTTGAATTATTCTTGAAAAATTCATACATAGCAAACATTATCTATTGAATCATACTTCCCATTCTTTAGGTTATTGGTGCTTTTCTCAAAATACTATTCTGTGTTCTGAAGCTGCTGATTTGAATAAGTAATTAAAATAAATTTCAAGAATCAGTGCTTACTTCATGAAACACTATATTTGCCAGAGGACAACTACCAACTTTGTCTGAAACTGTTGATTTTATACTTACTATTTGACTATTCACCCTAAAACATAAGAGAGTCACTTTCAATATTATTGTCAGTTTATATAAATTTGTCTACTCTAATTCACTTTCCTTTTCTTGTTTCAGTCATCATTATATCAACTTATCAACAATGTTACATATTTTGTATTTTCTGTATCTGTCCACCAAAATATAACCTCAAGACAGCAGGAAATTTGTTTATAATTACTGGGTCTATCAAGGAGCCTAGGAAATAGTAATATTTCAATGAATTATCTGGTTGAAACCTGAGGAGTTACTATTTACTTAAAGAAT
Organism: Arctocebus calabarensis; assembly: GCA_963573935.1. Classification (NCBI taxonomy): domain Eukaryota; kingdom Metazoa; phylum Chordata; class Mammalia; order Primates; family Lorisidae; genus Arctocebus; species Arctocebus calabarensis. The sequence continues at coordinate 1,359 of CAUYON010034430.1, forward strand.
TACATAACAATTATTTCAGATTACTTTTTCCAAAAATTATGTACTCATTATAAAATGGATTTTATTTTGCATGCATAAGTGTTATTCACTACTTACTTTGAGGGTCTTTGTCTTCTTTTAAGCAATCACAGAGAATGTTGAAATAATAGGCAGGATTCAAAAAGATGAAATGAAAAAATGAACAGCATGTCTTTCATAATTTGTTGAATAATAAGTTGTACTATAACAAAGGATATTCCTTATTATTAAAGTTTCTCAGTCAACATCATATAATACAAATAAGGACAAATGGTTAAGTAATGCACATGCATTCACATGCTCATTTGACTACCTGGAATACTTACTACAAAAACTATAGATACAGGGTCAGTAGCAGGTGACCTACTGTGGCCTTTACCATAACAATCCAGGCAATCTGATGTCAGACTCTGGAAGCCTAGTCACACACATTGGGATTTAGGCATTTCAGCAACCTGATCAAGAAGCATTGGACTTTCTCCTTGTGGAGATCATGGTATAAGATATAAGCCTCAGTGCCTGTGGCTCAAGCGGCTAAGGCACCAGCCACATACACCTGAGCTGGCGGGTTCGATTCCAGCCTGGGCCCGCCAAACAACAATGTCGGCTGCAACCAAAAAAATGGCCAGACGTTGTGACGGGCACCTGTAGTCCCAGCTACTTGGGAGGTGGAGGCAGGAGACTCGCTTGAGCCCAGGAATTGGAGGTTGCTGTGAGCTGTGAAGTCACAGTACTCTATCCAGAGTGACAGCTTGAGGCTCTGTCTAAAAAAAAAAATAAAAAAATTAAAAAATAAGAACAATATGGTTGGTAGAAGTGTGGCTGCCTTCCGTCCTGGCAGCTCAGTGGTGTGGTTGGTAATAGCATCACCTCTTCCACACTGTAAATAGAAGTTGGTGCCTTGGGGAAAACCAGACAAGAAAGTGATAGAATTGACTATATACCTCCCCATCTTCTGTTGTAATTGGATAAAAAGTCTGGAACTTAGATAGCAACGACTCATGTGTTAAGATTGACGAGGACTAGATGGATTCTTTCCTTGGAGCACTGTAAGAGACTGTTCTTTTCCTTGGAATTTGACCTACAGTGAGTGAATTATGAATTAGTTCATTCTTATCACTCAGAAAAATGTTAATATAAAATCAGGGAAAGTACTCGAGCAGCCTGCCGCGCCATGGCCGAGAGCGACTGGGACACCGTGACCGTGCTGCGTAAGAAGGGACCCACGGCCGCCCAGGCCAAGTCCAAGCAGGTGCCTCGCCCACTGAGGAGCGTCCGGGCCAGGCGGAGCGGTCGCTGGGCTGGGATGGGAGAGGACAGCGGTCGAAGGTCGGGGCGGAGCAGGGGGCGGGGTGGGGGCCCGTCATGTGACGCAGGCAGGGCTGGGGGACTGGGTATAAGGTGCGAGGGACAGAGATGGGATAAGGGGTAGGAGCGGGGCCTGTGAGGAGGAAGGTGCAGGGAACGCGCGGAGTTGGGGTGCGGGGTGACGGACGGCGACAATGGTCAGGGAATTGAGGTGGGAGGAGGGGACCTGTGTGAGGACGAAAGCCAAAAGAAGGGGCCGGGAGATGGGACAGGTGACAGGGCGAGGCTGCGGCTGGGACCAGGGAGGATGGGGTCACGGAAGGGACCATGATGGAACAGGGAGGTACAGTTTGTTCCAGGAACAGGGCAGGAGGCGGGGTCCAGAGGCAGGGACGGGGGGGGGGTGGTGGTCAGTGGGTATATAGCAGGTAAGAGACAGGGTGGGAGACCGGGAGGGGACAGAGCCGGGTGACCAGAGGGGAGTTGGGGACAGGGAGTACCTGGTCCCTGGTCTGGGATGGCCTAGAGACTCTGTTGCACAGGGATCCTGCTTCCCCTAGTTGCAAGGGTAGAAGGGCAAGCTTTGAGCTATGTTCACATAGAGGGAGTTGGCAGTGTGGTTCATGCACCCTCATTCAGTTGTGACTCAGATGTAATGTGGGGAGGGCTGTTTAGTTACTGCCCCTACCTGGTTTGTACTCTCAGAAAGGCACAAAGTGCGGATCAGGGGTCCTGGAGATCTTGGCTTCAAGCATGTATTGACCTGCTTTGGGCTTATCAATTGAATGGTGGAAACCAAATGCACTTGCTTTTCAAAGGAACGTGTGCCTACAACCTGGGAGTCATGTGAACTTTGTAGACGTTTTGTAGAAAGCGTCTTTGAATATATCACACCTAAAATGTCTCACAGATCATTTCTCTAAATCATTAGAAGTATTAAGAAGTACGTTAATATTGAGTGACTATAGGCTTGGTGCCCATAGCTCGGAGAGTAGGGCTCTGGCCACATCACTGAGGCTGGTGGGTTTGAGTCCAGCCCAGGCCTGCTAAACAACAATGACAACTGCAACCAAAAAATAGTCAGGCATTGTGGCAGGCGCCTGTAGTCCCAGCTACTTGGGAGGCTGAGTCAAGAGAATTGCTTTAAGCCCAAGAGTTTGAGGTTGCTGTGAGCTGTGATGCCATAGCACTCTACTGAGGACAACATAGTAAGACTTTGTCTCAAAAAAAAAAAAAAAATTGGCTTGGCGCCTGTGGCTCAATGGGCTAAGGCTCCAGCCATGTACTCCTGAGCTGGCAGGTTCGAATCCAGCCTGGTCCCGCCAAACAACAATGATGGCTGCAAACAAAAAATAGCCGGGCGTTGCGACAGACGCCTGTGGTCCCAGCTACTTGGGAGGCAGAGGCAAGAGTCTCGTTTGAGCCCAGGAATTGGAGTTTGCTGTGAGCTGTGCTGCCACGGCACTCCTCTATCCAGGGTGACAGCTTAAGTCTCTCTCTCAAAAAAAAAAAAAAAATGGCTTGGCGCCTGTGGCTCAGCGGGCTAAGGCGCCAGCCATGTACCCCTGAGCTGGCGGGTTCGAATCCAGCCTGGACCCGCCAAACAACAATGACTGCTGCAACCAAAAAATGGCCGGGCGTTGTGGTGGGCGCCTGTAGTCCCAGCTACTTGGGTGGCAGAGGCAAGAGACTCGCTTGAGCCCAGGCGTTGGAGGTTGCTGTGAGCTGTGATGCCACGGCACTCTTTCCAGGGTGACAGCTTGAGGCTCTGTCTCAAAAAAAAAAAAAAAAAAAATTCAGTGACTATCGATCAGACAGCACCATTATTATTGGCAATGTTTCTGGAGAGAATGCAGTTTTCCATGAGCTATGTCATCTCTGTTTTATTAGGAGCCAGATTGAGGGAGGAAGGCCATACTAGGTCAACACTTGGTTTTCTTTCCTGCATTTGCAGGAGAGTCTAGCACAGAAGCAAATTTATTTTAAATGATTTCTATAAAGAATCCATTAGTGCTTGCCAGCAATCCCCATTACTTGGGAGGATGGCAAGGGGCCCGCAGTTGAAGATCAGTCTGGACAGCACAGTGAGACTCTATTTCTAAAAAAAGGAGAAGAAGAAGAATCCATCACTCTGTCTTCCTCAGCAGTGAATGAAGTGATCTTTTGTCTTTCTAGCAGCAGTTGACTGTGAGTTTCCATGATATTTGATTGTAGAGTTTTGTATGATAAGCTTGGGTTATGGAACCCAGCATGGTATGTCAACTCTTCAAAACCACTAATCATTAGCAACATACTGATTGACTAACAGCAGCCTAAGCAGACGTGTGGTAGACACTGCCAAAGCTAACTTTTATCAAGAAAGTTTTCTAATTTTCTAGGCCATCTTAGCGGCTCAGAGACGAGGAGAAGATGTGGAGACTTCCAAGAAATGTAGGTACCTGTGTTTCCGCTGGGGACACATCAGGACTCAGTGACTGGGCACTGTGATGCCAGCCAGAGAGCCAGTATCTGGGATCCCAGAGCATCTCTCGTTGGCTCAAGAACAGCTAAGACTCTTTCTGTCTACTTTGCGCAATTGAGAGAAAACATTGGAACTCCATGCTCATACGGCTAAACCTTGGGCAGAATTGGGGTCCCTAGGGGCAAGGTAGTAGAGCCTGCCCTCTGGGTCTGGTTACTATTCTGAAGTCATTCTTAGATAATTCCAAGCCCTCTCTTCTCCTCTTGCCTTACCGTAGGGGCTGCTGGCCAGAACAAACAGCATTCAATCACCAAGAACACAGCCAAGCTGGATCGGGAGACAGAGGAGCTGCACCATGACAGGGTGACTCTGGAAGTGGGCAAAGTGATCCAGCAGGGCCGGCAGAGCAAGGGGCTCACACAGAAGGACCTGGCCACGGTGAGGCACAATGGCGCTTCCCTCTCCCAGGACTGTGGGTATGGGCAGACAGTGTCTGATATTCAGCCACCACCCAGAGGTTGGGCTCTACCACCTAGTGATGTTAAGGGCTTTAGTTTGCTCTTATCCCCCAGAGACCCCAGGGTCTTGGGAAGCTAGGTCAGACCAGCTCTACTTTCTTGCATGAGACATGGCTATGCATGCATGTGGGACCCAGAGCTGCTCTCTGTCCAGGCTGATGGGGCAGTGGCCAAGGCCCACACTCTTTGGAAGGTGGTTGCCCTGGGGGTGTCTCACTTTGGTGTCAAAGCTTGTCCTTATTGAACTGATGTGTATAAAGCACATCTTCTCTTTAGAAAATCAATGAAAAGCCGCAAGTGATCGCAGACTATGAGAGTGGACGGGCTATTCCTAATAACCAGGTTCTGGGGAAAATCGAGAGAGCCATTGGTAAGTCTGTCTGCCCTTTTTTGGATCTCGGCAGTGTGACCGCCCATTTCCTGGGTGGGGTGGGTTAATAGGGGTTAGGAGACCTAGGACAGCCCTGGGGACACCCTGTTTTCTGAAGCTCTAGAATTCTGCCTGAGAGCTGTATTCTAGGCAGCGCGGGCAGAGAATCCAGAGTAATGTCTAGTCCCTTCCCCATGCTGATTCCCTCCACCCCATGCTGTTGGCTGCCTTCTCTGAGAGCACAGTGGGCTAGTGGCATGCTCTGCTCTGCCCACGTGCCACATCCTGCTCTCTCTTGTCCCTTGGTGTTAGTGTAGGGCAGAAGGCGGTGCTGGCAGAGGACTCCTGTCCTCATGTTTTGGGGAAAGGTGCTCATTTCCTGCCATCTAAAATCATCAGACTTGCAGTCTGTCTGGAATTAGATATGAAACTGGGTGTGTTCAGTTTAAAACCCTGGGAGGGATGGTGGTGCTCAGGATAGAGTGGACTCCCCTTTCCCCTCAAGGGCAGCTGGATATGGACACCCTGGCGCTGCCCTGTCCCTCAATGTTGCAGAGGGGGAGTGGCTGTGGTCAGTGGGCCAATGGCTCATTTCAGGCCTCAAGCTCCGGGGGAAGGACATTGGAAAGCCTATCGAGAAGGGGCCCAGGGCAAAATGAACACAAAGCCTCGAAATCAGTGCGTTCCGGCTGATCTCGTCTGGCTGGTTTCCCTCGACCACCAGTACCTACGTGGGCCTCCTCGTGCGGCTGAGCGGAACACGGGGTCAGGCTTGCCGAGCCCCTCCCCAACCCATACCTGCTGTCAAACAAACAAAACCTTGCAAACTATTTGCTTCTGACTTTTTTTTTTCTCTCTCCCTCTTTGGGATTAAGGCACAGAACATGGCCTTCCTCTCCCAGAGGCATCTGCCCTGTAGGCATTGTCAGAAGCCCAGGTGGGGGGTACTGAGGAACACCTCAGTATCAGGAGCACAAAGACGGGGCTGAGGATGTCACTGGCGCTGCTTCTCTAATGCAGCGTTTAGAGAGAAGCTGGTAAAGCTTGTACCCTTCCTGCCAGTAGCACATCATGCTGCATGTGCTTTATTTCTGCCAGTGGCCAGGCCTACCACCTGTGCCTCCCAGCCTGGGCTACAGCTGTGGGGAGACAGGGTCTCTGAGTCCGGTCCCCCTCTGCAGCCATCTGCTGGGACGTTGGGCAGTCTCGTGTTTCCTGAATGTGCAGGACAGTGTGAGCTGCTCCTGATTGCTACCCCCCCTAGGGCTGAGTTCTCAGGACAGGCAGGGGCCCTGCTGTATCCACTAGAACATTGATGGCTCCTTGGGACAGATGAGTGTCTCTGAGGCAGGGCAGAGCCTTCCTGTGGGTGGGAAGAGTACATGTGTGCCCAGGTGTGATTGTCACCTCCCTCCCTTGGGACAGCAGTGGGAAGCCAGCTCTCTCAGGTCACAGCACCCAAGCTCCTGCAACAGGGCTGAATTACTCATGTGGAGCAGCAGGCCTTTGCCTCTGGCCCTGGGGTCAGAGATGTTGGTCCATGGGGGATAGGACAGCAATCTGTGTCAGTGCCCCAGACTAGTTCACCCAGCTCCAGAGAGTCCTCTTCCCTCCCAAGCCTGGAAGCTGAGCAAGGCCAGGATGAGCCTGCTCAGGGCCTTGAGGTACAAGGGAACCTTGGCATAATGACCTATATATAGCCAGGGATTGCTGAGACCTTTGCATGGAGAGTGGGCAAGCGGGCACAGCACCATGAGGGTAGACAGAGGACATGGGGTCTCTGTCAGGGATGGGAGATGTGGGGTCCTCTGACAGGGACAGTGAGGCAGGCTCCTTTATTGTGCACAGGACACAGTAGGACATTCTTTTCCCACCAGAACAGCTCTGTTGCCACACTCCAGAAAGGTTTTGCTGCTTCTTGATGCTGCCAGGGTGCTCCTTGTGTCTGTCTGTGGCCTGTCTTGAGCTACATAAGAAGCAAGGAGGTGGCCCCCACGTGTTCTGGGTGTGTATTATGAGTCAGGTCTGAAGTCCTTGGAGCCCTTCCCCTCTGGCTGTGTGGGTGTGCTGGCCTTTGTCCCACAGGCCCAGGCTCATTGGCCAGGGTATTTCTTCATGGAGCAACAGTCACAGGACCAGGCAAGGGACACAGAGGCTCAGCGTGTCCTGAGACCTGCAGTTTGATCAGCAGTAGGGCAGGCATTCAGTGCCCACTGGGGTCTGACTGAGTGGTGAGGTCCTTGTGTGAGGAGCCAGAGCCTCATCTGGTGGTCTATGGGTCACTGGTGACAGACGCTGGGAGGGTGACACGGTCCTAGAAAGGACAGGACTCATGCTGTGACTGCTGTGGGAGGCGGGGGCTGGGGTGCAGCAGTGCTGGGCTCCAACTTGTGGGCTACTGCCCACCCGTCCCCACCCAAAGCGGGCTCCTACTGCATTGAAGAGGATGTTGTCAAAGCCAGAGGCCACAGGCTCCCTGTGGTTCCAGAAAGGACAGCCTCCTGTCTTCTGAAGCCAGAGCCGGCCTCCAAGTCCCAGCAGCACCAGGAGCATGAAGAGGAGGAGGGCGCCACTGACTGCAGCTGGCACAGACCCGGGCATGGCTGTGTGCCCTGTGGGAGATGAGGACATGTGAACTCTGGGACTTGAGCCCTCCACAGCGGCCCCCACATCCCTCTGGTCTCAGCTGGTTCCAGGGTTCACCTCTTTAAATAGCGGTTCTCAACCTGTGGGTTGCAACCCCTTTTTAACAATGAAAATACATTGCAGCATTAGGAAGGCTGAGAACTACTGCTTTTTTTTTTTTTTTTTTTAGAGACAGAGTCTCATTTTGTTGCCCTTGGTAGAGAGCTGTGGTGTCCCAGCTCACAGCAACCTCCAACTCCTGGGCTTAGGCAATTCTTTTGCCTCAGTCTCCCGAGTAGTTGGGACTACGGGCGCCCACCACAACGCCCGGCTATTTTTTGTTGCAGTTTGGCCAGGGCCGGTTTCTAACCTACCACCCTTGGTATATGGGGCCAGCGCTCACTGAGCCACAGGTGCTGCCCAGAGAACCACAGCTTTAAAGGAGATGAGTATTGGCACAGCCAATACCCAGCTGTGGGATGAGGCTGGGGACCTGGTGGGTAAGCAGCTGCTGTCTGCAAACTGGGGTCACGGCTTTCCTCACAAAGCTTGCCTGCCCTGACCTGACCTAGTAGCTGCCATAGGTTGGGCCCTGCCCTGGGTGTGGGCATAGGGAGTGCAGAGGCTATGGCCTGGCCAGGTAGGGGGTGCCCTAGGGATAGTCCAGGGGCCAGAGGGACAGGACCAGGAGGCATGGGGCTTGGTCTTGGTGGCTCCTTTGGCCTCTCAAACTGAGTCAGGGTGCTGGCAGCTACCAGGGTCAAATGAGCTTGGCACACCCAAGCAGATTGTCCACCCTAGGTTCTCCCAAGTGCCTTTGGCAACAGCCTAGTGCTCACCCTGGCTGGGTGCAGTCCCATGGCAGCGGTGCCCAGCCTGGTACTCAACATCATCCAGGGCAATGGGTCCCAGGGCAGGTTGGCCACTCAGAGTGGCTTCAAAAACAATCTGGCAGAGACAGGAAAGAGGCCATGAGGACCCAAAGGAAGATGGCCCTGTGGTCCCTTGGCCAGGGCAGCCAGCCTCACCTGGAACTCCTCAGTGCTGGCCACCTCGACCTGGGCCTCCAGCCACTGGTGCCTCTGGTGCCCGCCCTGGCCCCACACGGCCAGCTGGCCCTGGGTGCTGGCCAGCAGCACCCTCAGCTCCCCCTTGTCTGAGAGCAGGGCCTGGTGTTTCAGGCTTTGACACCCAAACCAGGCACAAAGGGGCTACCCTCCCCTGCATTGCCCCAGACCTCTGCTCCACCCACTACCCAGGCACTTGCTGGACAGCCAGACTTACAGAAATGCTCAGGAAAGCCCATGTGGTACCAGAAGCGGAGACAGGAGGCCTGGGTGGCTGGCAGGGGCTCACTCCGCAGCCAGGCCGCCTGCCCCCCCTGGCCCAGTACGCCGGTTTCAAAGAAGGCAAAGTGGCCTAGGAATGAGAGAGCTCAAGCCCTCAGTGGGCCATGTGGGGCCAGCCTCTCGCCATGAGGGGGGTCTGAGTGAGAGGCTCCACTGGATAAAGGGGGCCCCCAGCTCCAGCAGGTGCACACCTGCCTCTGTACCCAGGGTGTGGTCCACAGGGGGCTGGGGGTAGCGGGAAGGTGTAGCACCACTGCTCCAGTCCCAGCTGTACCCACTTAGGCCAGGCCAGGCCAGGTGGCTCCAGCCACATAGGCCAGTCTCAAAGTCACAAGAACCTGCAAGGAATCAGTATTAGGTGTTGCCCGACCTCTGGGCACCACTGCTGGGAAGGAGACAGATGGTCAGCTGGGAGGCAGGGGCTGAGGCAAGATCTGTGTCCTGTAGGCTATGCTGGGCTCCCACCTGGCTGAGGGCAAGTCCCATCCTGTAGAAACAGGTCATCTAGGGCCACGTAGGAGGGCCCCACGCCTGCAGCCATGGCCTCAAATACCACCTGATGGGGCAAGGCAGGGCAGCTTCAGCCACTTCTAGGTAGCCTCCAGGAGGTAAGGAGGAAGGGGCATCCCCCAGGATCAGGCACTCACCCTCCAGGCCTGCCCAGCCTGCACGTCCACGCTGCCCAGGCGCCAGATAGCCCCACCTTTGGCACTGATGCTGAGCACCTGGCGTCTCCCACTCTGCTCCACGTGGACCCGTAGGGTGCCTGCCGTGCATGGGCCAGCTCAGGTCAGCAGCAGTGCAGGAGGAATGCAGACCCCAGCCGGGGTACCCCTCACCTTTCAGCTTGGCACCAGGCAAGGGACCTGTGAGGATGCCAGGCTGAGCCTCCCTGAGCCCCAGGAACAGTGGACAACCTCACCTGGGTTGCGGGGGCTCAAGTGGTACCAGAAGGTCAGGCAGGCTGACTGGGCCAGGGGCCTGTACTTCTCTGAGGTCAGGGTGGCCACATGACCCTGTGGCAGTGCATTCGGGCTCATGTCCACCACCATGTAGTGTCCTGGGGGTGCTTGTGTCAGTCTACCAGCCCCTGGCTGGTCCCACATCCCTGTCCCTGCTGGACCTCAGTACCTTGAGCCGTTTCTGTGGTGTGGTCTGTCCGTGGGCCCCAGGCAGCCTGGCCCGAGGCATTGGTCTGGCACTTCCATAGACCTTGGCCTCCAGTGGAGAAGCCGCACTCTGCATCCTCAAAGGAGCAGTGCTTAGGTGCCCAGCAGGGATCAGGCCGCAGGGCCACATCATCCAGGGCCATGGTACCATGGTACCCGTCCCGGAGGCCCTCGAACAGCAGCTGGGAGCAGAAGGTGTCAGCGGGCAGGGCCCTGCCTCCCACCCCTCCCCTTGGGTGCCATGTCTCACTTGGTACTGGGTGTGGGAGTGAGGCTGGTGGTGAATGGTGGCCCAGGCCTCGTGCCAATGGTTGCCGTGGGTGCCTGACCGTGACCACAGGAGTGTGTCCTCCTCCCCTTCCCGTCTCAAGGCTAGACGCAGTGTCCCTAGAGGCAGGTGGAGTTTGAGAGGACTAGCCCAACTCCTAACCCTCCGAGGCCTCAAAGGGCCCAGGCAGGGTCACAAGCCCCTGCTTGCTCACCGATCTGGGGCCCATGGAGGTGGTACCAGAAGCTGAGGCACTCTATGGGGGCCACTGGGACCTGGGGCTGGGAGAGCAGGTAGGCACCATGGTCCCGGGCTGGGGGCTCTGTGGGGTCCAAGAGCATGAAGTGGCCTGCAGAGGACATGGAGCTAACTGCAGAGATGCCCATGCTATGAGAACACCTCTCGGCCTACGGGCCTCCAGTCAATCACTCCCCGGGTCTGGGAGCTCCCATCCTACCTCGGCCAGTGGTGTGGTCATACCTAGGACCATGACTCTGGACCCGGTGCCAGTGTGCGTCTGTGAAATGGCCTGTGTACCAGCTGCATGTGTTTCGCTCAAAGTTACAGGAGACCTCTGGGGGGGGGGGCGGTGAGGTCAGTACTTCAGCCCCTCCCCTCTCCTCCTGCACCTGAGAAGGTGCAGGCTCAAGGGGTTCCTCAAGTTGGCCCAGCCCCTCCCCAGGGAGGTGGGAGGGACCTCTGTCTCTCTCGGTGGTCTCCGAGGGGCTGCAGTCCCTCAAGGTCACGTTGTCCACCCCAGCCCCCTGTTGACCAGGGCTATCCAAGTCCAGCAGGCCAATGAACTCCAGCTGTGTTGGGGAGAGAACGAAGGAGAAGACTGTTAAGTCAGGGCGAGCCCCAGCATATTCCCATTCGGGGCTGCCCTTCTTACTCGGAAGGGCCGGCGGCGTGCCCCCAAAAGGGTTTTGTCCATCTTCCAGCCTCTGGTGCTACTGCTTGGGGCCTGCCACACAAGCTCCCGGGAGCTGCCATCCACTACGACCAATGCTAGGAAACCTGGTCAGAGGGGTCACCATGGATTGGCCAGCCTTGGATCCTTTCTATGTGCAGGAGCCCCAGGGGGCTGGTTAGGGAGCCAGGGGGTGGCCTACCTTGGGGCTGGCTCAGGAAGTAGTAAGCCAGGTGGAGCTCACAGCGGGGACCAGAGGGGCCCAGGGCAGGGCTGAGGACCCGAGCCTCAGGCCTCAGCTGCCCCCAGGCCTTCTGCAGAGATAGGAAGTGCCCTAAGGGCAAAGCAGGGCCCTCAGAGCCTGATTCCTTCCAGGGCACCCTCTCTCCCTCAGAGGCCCCCCTAGTCAAGTGGCAGGGCAGAGACTCATCCCTCCAGGGACGCCACTTATGGACAGGTTCTGGCTGCTCTTGTGAGGACTTGGTCTCACCTGCAGCAGCCCCTTGGGCAGACAGTTGCCACTGCAGCCGTCCCACACTGGCATCCTCCCAGCCGCCGGCCGTGGGGGACTCGAAATCTGTGGTTCCTGGAAGAGCAGCAGGCACTGAGAGGCCAGGAACCCAGCCTACCCCAGCACCCCGCCCCAGCATCATGTCTTCCCCACCCGGCAGTGGGGAAGGTCTGCAGGACCCCACTGTCCCTTTACCACAGTCCTGCTCATCCTCAGCGCCTATACACTGCTGCTGGAAGTCGCACAGCTGCTCTGGGGGTACACACAGGTCCCCACAGGAGAGACGCCCGGGACTGCAGGCATTCTGGAACCACGGGCCAGAGGGTGGGAGCTCAGGGGCTGGGGCTCGGGGTGTAGGAGGCAGCGTCTGCAAGGCTGTCAGCTCTGCAGAGCAGAACTGGGATCAGGTGGTGTGGTGGCTGTGCTTTTTTTTCCTGGGTGGGACAGGCCAGGGGGCTTATGCAGGTTCACCTGGGACCAGTTGACAGTGGTCAGATAGGATGAGGTCGTCTAGGCCCACCACACCTCCTGGGCCCGTCTGCGCAGCCAGGAGGATCTGAGGACAGAGAAGGCTCAGGGAGTACCCTAGTACTCCAGCATCCCTCTATCCGCCCTAGGGCCTGCTGCCTGGGGATCTTCTCTGGTCCACACACAGTTGATTTTTTGTGGGCTCCCTGACCACTACCCTCCTGTCCCCGCCACACTGGTTGGCCTCACCTGGAAGGGGTGGGCACTCTGGATGTCAACGCGGTCTCGGACCCAGGCAGCCCCCAGTTCCCCACAGCGGCTCTGCAGCAGCACAGGGGCTGGGGGGCTGCTGGGCAGGAGAGTCTGCAGGAACAGCCGGAGGCAGCCGGCCTCGGACCCATGCAGGTAGTGATAAAAGACCAACTGAAGAGGGACCAATTGCTGGTCAGGGGCTCATGTAGCTGGCATTCAGGATGGGAGACCCACTGTGCCCCACCTGTCTCACCGAGCAGTTTTGGGGGCCTAAGGCCTGCAACTTGGGGCTGAAGAGGACAGCAGGCCTGCTGGGCTCAGCCAGGGAGACCAGGAATGAGCCTGGGGAGAGGGCAGGTGTGGGCCAAGACTGACAGGTGGTAGGCAAGTGGACAGGACTGGGGTTGGGTCCTCAGTGGCCTCACCTTTCACACTGTTCTTGCTGTGGTCTCGGTGTGGCCAGGCAGGGTGCTCAGGACTGGCGTTGCTGTGGTTCCTAACCCAGCCCTCTAAGTGGTTCCATGGGCCCAGGCCTGTCTCAAAGTTGGTGGCCATGTGGTGGCCTAGGGTGAGAAACAGGGCTGTCCATGCCACCCAGCAGGGCCTCCATAGCCTATGGCCCAGCTTAGGGGACACTGGCTGCCACACCCCAGAATGAGCACACACAGTACACCCTCTAGGACGTGCCCCTGCGGAGAGGCCAGATCTCTCAGGCAGGCCCTGTCTCACCGCAGGTGAGTGGGTCCTCGTCAGACAGGTCCCCACAGCTGTCTTCCCCATCACACAGCTGGTGGAGCTCTATGCAGGCCTTGTTCTGGCAGCGGTGGTGCCCTGGGGGGCAGCTGGCCTGGGGGGCTAGGTTGTGGGAGGGTTAGCCCTTCAGCCTGGTCCTAAGGCCTGTGGGGCTAGGGGCAAGGCCCCTGTGAGGCCACGGTCCTCCCACAGCCCTCATGGGTGGGTTGGTAGCATGGGGCCTTACTGGGCAGCCCACAGCCCCAGAACTCCAGGTCGTCCAAGCCCACAGTGCCCCTGTGGGTGGCATTTCGGGTAGCAGAGAAGGTCACCTGAAGAAAGCAGGCATTCTTAGGCCCTGTATCGGGGCCCAGGGCCCCACTTCCCTCCTCCCATCCAGACCCCCAGCTCACTCGGAAGTCACCCCGGATGCGGCCAGTGGTCACTGCCAGCTCCTGCCAGCCAGGGCGCCAGGGTCCTGAGCTCCACCACAGCGTGAGTGTCTCCATGCTATGGGTCAGCTGCAGCCTCAGCTCAGCCACATCTGCAGCATGGGGGGCCTGGGCAACTGCAGCACCACTCCTCACCATGCCTGCCCTCTCCCTCCCCTCGGGACACCCTACCCATGGGTCCTGGGATCTAGGCCACACCTCCAGATGCCACATGGTACCAGAGCCTCAGCTCACAGGTGGGGGCTGCCTCACGCAGAGTAGGGGAGCGCAGGACAGCAGTGGATGCCTCCTTCCCTCGGTGTGTCCCAACAGCCATATACCAGCCTGGCCCATGTGAGAGGTCAGGAGATGGGGCAGGCAACAGGGAGGTAGAGGCGAGGAAGTGGGTGTGTGTGGACTCCCCTTCATCTCACCCAAGTCAGTGCCCAGAGTGTGGTCTGAGTGAGGCCCAGGACCCTCCAGAGTGGCCCCTGCCCGGTCTCGGATCCAGCTGTAGCCCGACGTACTGATATCCTGCCAGCCGCAGGGGTCCTGCTCAAAGTCGCAGGAGAATGGGGTGCCCAGGGCAGGCGAGGCCCCGTGGTGACCTGGGAGAGTGCGGGGTCAGGTTACTGTCCTCAAGCTGGCCCTGCCACCCCTCCCGACCTCCTGCTCACCACACTGGGCTTCATCTGAGCAGCTGCTGCAGTCACACAGGAAGTTACACACGGCCTCGCTGGGGGGCCTGCAGTGGCTGGGGACCCAGGCCCAGCCCAGTGTCCCTGCTGCTGGCAGAGAGACAGCCAGGTGGCCTGGAGGCAAGTGATCAGCCATCCCCCTTTGCCCAGGACTATCCAGTTTTAGCCCCAGCTTGGGGCTCAGGCCAGGACATGAGACAGGGAGGGTGTTGGGCCCCACAGAGAGCTGCCATCCAGGGTCCATGCTGGGATTGAGCAGGGACATCCCCAGGTTCCTACTCTGAAGAAAGTGCACATTGGGATGGGGAGAAGAGTGTGGGCACGCAGTGGGCCAAGACCCTGATGGGACTCTGAGCAAGGAAGTGGAGGGGCTGCTAGGATGGTGCCCCCAAAGAAATGCATCAAAGGGGATCCAGGGACCCCTTGGGCTCTACCCAGTTCAAGGGTGGCAGACAGGCTCTGAGGGAGCTGGACCATCCCCTGGACCCCATGGCTTGTCCTACGTCCTCCCAGGTCTTCCTATGTAAGCCATCTAGGGCAGTGCCTTGCACCCCTCCTTCCTTGTGGGCTCAGGCATCAACTCCAGTGTCTATTACCACCATCCAGATAGTAGGCTGAGAACCCAGAGCCCCCATCCTGCTACAGGAGTGGGACCAGACGACTCACCTACAAGCAGGAACAGGCTGGGCAGGAGGTGGCCAAGAAGACTCATGATCAGGGGAATGAGGCCAGGGGTTGTGAAGCTGGGCAGCTTGGTGGGGACTTTGTCCAGTTATCAGTCTGCAGCGGCCTCACATAACTGGAGGAGCTCAGCCCCTTCTGAACCCGTGGCCCCTCAGCTTTGCCCCACCCAGTGCTGATGGCACCACACATCTGGCTGTAAATGTCTCAGGAGGAGGCCCCTGGTTCAGGGTCAGCTTCCACCTGTCTAGCCCCCACAGACTGAAGGTCAGACCCCAGCCATCTTGTCCACCCAACCTGCCTGCTGGGTGAAGGCTCCCACTGGAAGAGGGAGGGGCTCAGGCCCGCCCCCACCCCCAATAAGAACTTTGTGTGGCAGTGTCGGGGTGGCAAGGACTGCCATGGTCTCACTGTGCCTCTGGCCCACCACAGGGTTGGCCAAGGAAGTGGAGACTCAACCTGTCCCCGCAGCAGTAAGCAGGAGCCCAGTGTATGTGCCGTGAGCCTGTCCTGCCTGTCACACAGGCTGGGAATATCACTCCAGCACAGGTTCATCCTTCTGCAACCAGGTGCTGAGTGGTACCAGGCACAGGGACCCTGTGAACCCAGAAACTTCTGGTCCTCACGGAAAAGACGGTTGGGTGGGGGCACTTCAGAGCTTCGAGGGGCGTGGCATTTGGAGCCAGGGTCTCCCTGTGACTGGCCACTGTGTGCCCTTGGGAACTTGTCTTGCCCAAGCCGCTTTTCTGGTCTGTGGAAATAGCGCCTGCCAGGAAAGGGTGCCTGGAGGACCCAGTAAGGTGATAAAGGCCCACACAATGCTGGCAAAGGGCACCCATGTAGACAAATGTGCCTCAGCTGCCAGCTGTCCTGCAGTGCCTCACCCTGCCATCACTGCCCACTAGTTACTGTGTGTGGGATCCCCAAGGTAGAGCTCACCCTACCCACGGCCCAGCCTGGAAAGTGGTTACTGGTGTTCACTCCTCTCTGCTGGAAGCCCTGGGATGGGCTCAAGGAAGGGGGCCCAGGCCTTGGCTGGCCCAAGAGACCAGACACTGACTCCTTGCGCAAGGGCTTGTCAGGCCTCCTCCCAGATGTCCTTGGGGACAGCAGGTGAGTACAGGTGCCATCAGGTCATAAACAGGGCAGTGGCCCCTTTATCAGACCCCAAAGGGCTGAGTGTGCACTGTCACTCCTGGGGGCCTCCAGGGTGGAGCTGGGGGGGGCGGGGGCTGCTGCTCCTGTGCTCTCTTAGCCACCTGCTTTAGTTGGGGCACTGGACAGCCCTGCCCAGGTAGGGAGCCAGGACAGGAAAGCCAAGACACAAGAGTCTGGGGACTGGCAGGCACAGCAAAGCTTTTAATGTACCAAAGCTTTTAATGGGCCAGGCTGGTCTGTGGTGGGATGGCATATTACCAGGGGCACAGAAGGGAAGGGCAAGGCCAGCCCCTGATAAGAGCAGAGTTCTGACTTGGTTGCAGGAGGTAGCAGGTCTCGGGCAGGTGGCCTCAGTAGCCATCATCAGCCCAGGTGACCTCATAGTCAGGGTACTTGGCTTTGATCTTCTCAGTTGAGACAGAGTGCTGGGCACGACCGTAGCCCTGGAGAGAGATGGTTATTAGCATTGCTGAGGCCCTTTGACACCTGCCCTGATGCTGGGCATCCACTCAGTGGTGACACCAAGAGCATGTTGGGGAAGGGACAAGCAGAACCTGCGCAAACCCCAGGGTAGGACCAAAGCAACTGTCCCGATGCTCTGGGAGAGCTCTCCCGTGGAGAGGTGGCTTGCACAGGTAAGCAGACCTATGTGGTGGGTCATCTGGTCTAAGGTAGGGGCCTGTGTGAGGGCTAGAATATATTTACTGGTGCCTTTTGTGAGGAGACAGTGTGGGAACTTTGAACCAGACCCCTAGGACAGGAAACCTGGTACGGCCTCCTGTGCTTCCTGCCCCTGGTGGCACATGGTGTGTGGGATGGCATGGGGCCCTGGAGGGACAGTTCCATCACTGAGACTGGGGCAACCCTGGAACCCCAGTCTCAGTGCAGGATGTGGTGAGGGCTGATGGGGCTGCAGGCTCACCATGGAGTAGCCATACACGTGGATCTTCTTGTCCTGGCTCTGGTGGGAGATGCGCCCTCCGCCCAGACACTCACAGTCGTAGCCCTGCTTCTGCATCTCGCCGGACACTTTGTCATAGATGTCCGCTGGGACGAGAGGGGAGCCTCAGGACGCGCCCTGGCCGCCCTTGGAGGCCGCGGGATGATCTCAGCCCATGAAGAAATCTGAAGTCCCATCCCTTCCCCAGGGGAGGCGAACGCCCCCCAGGCTGGGGCAGGAGTAAGGAGAGAAGACGGATATGCTCTGCCCGCACGGGGACTAGGGGCCATGCCTCTCCCACCAGTCAACTTCGTAGGCCAGCCCGGGATCGGGATCTGAGCAGTAGGCGAGGTCTGGAACAGAACCCGGTCCGCGCCCCGCCCCAGGCCGCGCCCCGTCTCGCCCAACCCCGCCCCGTCTCGCCCGGCCCGCCCTCACCGTGGTACTCTGCCCACTTGTAGCCGCGCACGATCTCCTTGGTTTCTGCAGCCGGGGCACCGGAGGGAGGTGCCGAGTGGACCCGAATCAGCACGTACTTAAAGACGCCATCGGAGTCGATGTCTACATCAGGAATCTGAGCGAGGCTCGCCGTCGCCATGTTCCTGGAAGCGCTTACGGCCCCGCAGTCCCGGCGGCCCCTCCCCCCCAACCGGTGCTGCTGGGACAGCGCGGGAGGCGGGCTCTGGAGAGCTGCGGCCAGTCTCGTGGGGGCATGCTGCTGGAGGCCCGGCGCTCTAGCCAATTGTGCTGCCTCCCGAGGCACGAGCTAGCCAATCGCAATCTGTCTCCTTTCGGCCTCAGACAGAGCGGCCTCGCTTAAAGGGAATGTGGAGCAGGAAATGGTGGTGATTAAATCCAGCCGACAGGAAGGTTCCTCTGCCGCCGTTGGGCGGCAGACACCTTGGGAACGAACCGGGCAGTTAGATGGCCCGCCAGACTGGGGGAGGAGGAGACCCGACTTGCTCCTCCGTGCTCCGTCCGAAGCCTCCCTCTTCTCAGCCACCCTCGCCGTCCAACGGTCCCCTCCCCTGACCCCGTCGTCCGAGGGCCTCCTCCCTTATCCCCGTAGCCGCTCTCCCTTGCCCCAGCCTTTCTAAGGTCCCTCTCCTTTCCTGCCCGCCCTGAGAGTCCCTCTCTTTCCGCCGTCCTAAAGCCTCCTTCCCAACCTCCCCCCCGCCCCGCAAGCACAAGAAGGCGGCAGCAGCTACATTCAAGTTCTATTTTACTTGGTTCGGAAGCGGTCACCCACTGGCAAAAATTCCTGTCCAGGGGCGTTCCAGGCCGGCTTTTAGGCGTGGGGCCGAATGCGGATGCCCTGGGGTGAGGAGCGCGCCGGCCAGACTCGGAGGGCCGCGAAGGCGGGTGGGACAAGCGGGAGGCCAGGTCCGGGCAGGTGCACGCGCAGGCGTGGCGGGGTGAGAGCAGAGGGCGGTAGCGGGGTTCAGAATTTCTCTGATTTGACGCTCCCTCCCGGCTCCGAAGGAAGGCTGGGGAGAGCCTTTGTGCAGCGTCTGGTCTTGTCCCCGCGCCCCTATCCCTTCGCTCGCCTCTCCAGTGATCCGCAGTCGCGGACCAGGGTGCACTTACAAGCCCGCAGGCACAAGGCGCAGCCAGACTAGCGAAGGGGCCTCGATGCAATCAAAGAACCTGAGTTTGGGGACAGATCATGACCCTCTGGGGTGAGCTTTTGTGCTGACCCACTAACTCGCTCCCACGTCTGCTGCTAGCATCGGGAGTGCCCCCTGTTCCTTGGCTTTTCCTACTCCAGCGGGTAGGCGCCCCTTCCTATAAGGTCTCCGCGGCTCGCAGCCCGCCAGCCCACTCGTGCATCTGTTTCCTGCCTCCCTGTGGCATTAGGGCCTGCGGGGGGCCATTTGCATCCCCGCCACGCTCTGGCAGCCGCCTAGGGCCACCCCGTGGCTGGACACCCGACCTTTGGCGCAGCCAGGCCTAGCCAACACCCCTACTCAAAAGCTCTGCTTCCTCTGCCCAGGTCCCCCGACCCTCTGGCCTCCGAGTATCCCTCCCTGCTTTCCCTAAACCCTTCCTGCAGGTCCCAAACCGGAGCGGCTAGTGGCACTGTCAGCATGGGGGATTGGACCAGCAGAAACACTCCGCACAAAGCCGGCCGTGCTCACCACCTCTCTGGGACACACACACTCATGGAGGCCGACCAGGGTGTTCTCCAGAGAGGAAGGGCCTCTGAGCAGGAGGCACCTCCCACAGATCACAGAGGCGGCAGAATTGGGCACGTGTTTAAAGTGACAAGTCGAGGATTTGGTTAATGCGGGCTTCTGGACGCAGGTTAACTGGTTTAGGAGGCTCCAGCGAGAGCTTTGCGGTACCCGACTTGTGCCGTTGGGGACTGTGCAATAGTGACCCCTTCGCGTGAAGGCAGAACTGTGCGGTCCTCAGGCCCACCCCACCTCCCGGCGGGGAGCACCGAGGGCGAGGACCGGCCTCTGGAGGTCCCCAGGGGGAGCTGCGGGAGGAGTCTGGGCAACTCCCGGGAAGAGTTGTTAGGGGACGGGGAAGGGCAGAGGAGGGTCCTGTAGAGAATACCCTGGGATGGATTCCGGTAAGGGATAGTGCCTGAAAGGGCCCGAATAGAGCTTGGGGGGGTGGGGGTGGGGTTGGAAGAATTTGAGGCGGGGCTTAGGTGAAGCGAGGGCATTGCCCCGGAGACTGGGTCTGGTCGACCCAGCGGCTCACATGATGTCGTCCAGCAGGTTGGCGCTGGCCACCCAGTCAAGCGCGCGCGGCTCAGAGGCGGCCATGATCATGCACATGAAGGGGCGGCCGGTGCGCCGGTCTGTGGGGTAGATGGTGGTGGGCGTGAAGCGCCGGTTGGCTTCGACGAACTCGCACAGCTGCTCATAGACGCGCGGGAACTCGTGGCGCAGGAAGACGCCGCGCAACCGCAGCTCGCGTTGGATATGGATGAACGCCACCTCGCGTGCGCGCCGGCCCGCCTCGCCTTCCTGGTCCAGGCCGGCCGTGCCAGGCGGCGGCGTCAGGATCAACGTCTCCATGTCAGGCTCGCGGCCCCGAGCTGGGGGCGGACGTGCGGGGCTGCCGGCCGCTAGTGCCACTTTGGCGAACTTGCGCACCGTGGGCCCGGGGCTGCGCGGCGCGGGCGCAGGCCGGGCGGGGGTCCCCGGAGGCGCGGCTCCGGGGCCCACGGCCACTGACACGCTGAGCAGGAAGCACTCGGCCGGCTCGTAGAGGCGCCCAGCGGCCGCCAACTCGCGGGCGTAGCTGCCCAGGGGTGCCGCATGTGTAGCCAGCTCGCGTAGCGACAGGTAAGTGGGTGACAGCAGCAGCCCCTCGAGGCCAAAGCGCAGGAAGTTGTCTGCCGAGCCCGGGCTCGGAAAGCCCAGGAAGAGTACTCCGCGGCCGCGCGACAGGAAGCCAACGCGCGCAATGCGGGAGAAGGCGCGGTGCACTGGGCCGCTGTCGCGGCAGAATTGCAACACGTGGCGGCACACGCTGCCCACGCGGCCATACACGCAGTGCGCCTTGTGCGCGTCCCAGTCCTCGCGGCGGCAAAGGCGCGAGCAGTAGTAGGTGTAACAGCTGTGGCAGGACTTGAAGTAGAGGCAGGCATTGAACATGGTCTCAGTGCGTCGGCAGCGCGCATTCGAGCAGGTCATCAGGTCGTCCTCGTCTGCGCTGGGCTCCGGTGAAGCGTCAGCTGCCTCCCCAGAGCCTGCAGGCTCCTCCGCGCTGCCAGCCGAGGCGGGGGGCGAGCGCGGCGGCGCCAACGAAGGGGCCCTGGGCCCTGCGGGCCGCGAGTCCAGAAGGCGGCGAAGCTGGTGGCCCAGGCCGTGGGCCGCGGACTCTGGGGCCTGTCCGGCGGGGGGCCTGGAGTCGATGACCAGGTCCGTAATGAGTTCGTCCAACTGCTCCAGGCTGCGCTGGCGGCCTGAGGTGGGGCCATCGTGGGCAGCGAGCGGATGCGGCCGCGGACGGCTCCCTGGCGGCTCCCAGCTACTGGCGGTGGGGCGCTCAGCGGCCCGCAGATCGTTGTCGGTGATGGTGATCTCGGGCGTGACGTACCAGTTACGGCCCAGGCCCTCGCCACCGCGGCCTTTTTCTGACAGCGATGTCTCGGACAGGGACAGTGCAGCATAGCGCCTGGGGGAGGTGGACAGATTGACGACGACAGGTGGGCGCCGGCCTTCCGGGGACGTGCCCCGCGGCTCCTGCACCTCGCGCCCCAGCAGGTTCTCATAGCTGCGACCGCGGCCCAGGGGGTCTTCCCGGCGGGGCCCAGGGGCCAGAATGTTGTCCCAAGAGCGCGAGTAATGGCGGCTGTCGCTGGCCAGCCGGGGAGGACTGGTACCGGTGCCCCCGTGCCACGAGGCGAGCAACGGGCCAGGGTCGTGGGGAGGCGCTACCTGCAGGGTGCGGTAAGGCCGCGGGCCCCAGTCAGCCCAAGACGGGCTGCTGCGCGGGTATGGGTAAGTCCGAGCTAGGACCTCGCGCTCGCGGTAGTACCGCCCCAAGTCCTCTGTATAAAAAGGTCGGGCGGTGGGGTGGGCGCGGGTTTCCTCGGGGGCAAAGCGGGGTCCAAAAGGCAAGCCGTAGGCTCGGGGTGTCTCCCCGTAGTAGGAGCCGGAGGGCGGTTCCTGGATCGGGAAGGTGTGCGCTTCTCCTGCATAATAGCCACCCCCGCGTCTTGGGCTGGGCCCCAAGGGATCCTCCGACCGATAGGGCCTGGGGCAGTACCCGTCGAAGGGAGGGCCCGGGCTGGTTGTAAAGCCGCCTGGGTAGCCCTCAGGATCCTCGGTGTAGAAGAATTGGGTGGGGCCTGGAGGAGCAGTGAAGGTCAGAGTGCGGCGCTCCGCGTATTCCCGGGGCCCAGGCAGAGGCCCGTCGCAGTACAGCGCCCGGGCATCCGCACAGTATGAATCGCTGGGAGTAGGGGTGCGGGAGAGCGCCATGCGGCGGGGCCCGGGCACTGTGAGGCCGTGGAGTTGCGGGGCAGGGCGGGCCCAGGACGCCGCTTCGGTGGGTCCGCAGGGCCGCGAGCCCCTGGCGGCGTGCTGTAGCACTGCGTCGTCCGGCTTGATGTCCAGACGGCAGCGGACGTGAGGGGCGGGCCCGGGTGGGGGTTCGGGTGGCGCGCAGCGGCCAGCGGCAGCGCACAGTGGCGCGATGCGGCCGGTGCCGCCGCGCTGTGGCTGCAGCTTGATAGGGTGCAGCTCATTGGCGAGCGCGCGCAGCGCGGGGTACGCGGGCTCCCGGTGCGGCGAAGCCTCGGACCGTGTCTCACGCGGGGCCTCCCGGCCTCGGCGCGGCAGCACTGGCGGTGAGGCGGGCGCGGGCGTCAGGACTGGGGGCGCGCGCGGCGCGCTCTTGGAGCGGGCACGGCGCCGGGGCTCGCCGTCGCGGGGCCGTGCGCGCGGCGCGGCGGGCTCCGCGGGCTGCTGCTCCGGGTGCGCCTCCATGGCAGGTCCGTCCAGCGCCTCCAGAAAGTCGAAGCTACGGCAGTGGCGCTTGTTGAAAGGTGCGGGCACAGCGGGCCGGGCCATGGATCGCTCACATGGCTGGCGCCTGGATGTGGGCCCCGGGGCCGCCACCTTGATGTCCTGATACACGGTAGACACCAGCAAATCCGGCGGGTCCGTACGGGTCATCTTAAAAGAGGTCCCCAGGCTGGCGGCTCCAGCTCACTCGACCTTGCGGGGCTTTTGCCCTGGGGGGAGACGCGGGTCAGGGCGGCCCCCTCCGCAGCCCAGGCCCCGCTACTCCCGCGCGCTGGCCCGGCTTACCTGGGGCGCAGCGGGCAGAGCTGCCCTGGCTGCCGGCCTTGGCCCGGCCCTCGGGCGCTTGCTCCATGTTGGCGTCGTGGGGGGGGGGGAGCATCTGCAGGGGGAACCCAGCAGTCCAGCTGCCCAGGTCCTGCGTCTCCCACTCTCCCCTGGGAGGCGGCCGGTGGGCAGGGAAAGTTTAGTTGGTTGGCAGTTCCCACGTTCCCACAGAGCTACCCTCCTTCGGCTTCTGCGCTGTGGCTCCCAGGTTATCTCCTCCCCCACAGGACCCCCTAGTGACCGTGGTCCCGCTCGGTTAGACCTCCCTTTCCAGGGCAGGCAGGGCGAATGGGGCAGGAGGGTGGGATCCCTAGCACTAAGCCCTCGCTGTCCGCGACTGGAATGAAGGGGACTTGGGCCACATTCAGGTGCTTAAACTTAAGCGCGGGCTCCAAACGTGGCAGTGACTTGCGGTCCCTTCCTCCCCTCCCTCCATGCCCACTGCAGAGCGACCCCTTTGAGAGTGCATAGTCCTAGGGCGAGTCCTTGGGTCCCAGCTCTGTACAAAGTGGTTGCCACCAACCATCCCACCTGCTGGCCAGGCTGAGCACAGAGCCCCTCCCTCTGCTCTGTGAGGGTCCTCACACTCAGGAGAGTACACTGCACCCAAGCCCAAACTGTCCTCTACCAGTGGTATGGCCCAGGCCAGGAAGATGTCCCCGGACAGCATACCAGGGCCCTAAAGCTCCCTTTCTTGTTTAGATACCTCCTGTGACCTCAGTAATCTTGGGTGCTTTGAGACAGGCCCACAGAACACTTTTCCCCAGCTTTACACAAATATACAGGACACACCCCAACCCCCAGCATGTGCACGCGGCCTGGAAGCCTGGTGCGTGTGAGCCACGAGCTCATGGCGGCCCCCTTCCCCTGAGCCATGAAACAGGCCAGGGAGCTGGGGGGGGGGGGCGGAAAACATCACACACACACACACACACCGCTTCCCAGGAGAGGGCCCTCCCTACTCTGGCTGGGGAAGGCTCCAAGGTTTTCCAGTCCCCGTGTTGCCAAGGTGGGCCGGGATTCAGATGTGGACCACTGAGATGTCTGTGGTCCCCAGGACCTGACTGATTGGGGTGGTGGCAGCAGGCCACAGGCTTGCTGCACTTAGCAGCTGGTCTGGAGGTATCTGCCCCAAGCTAAGCTGGGGACAAGAAGGGAATTGGCTGACCCCTCACCTGGCAGGACCCCTGGTGGATGGAGCTCTGGGGGTCTCGGAGTGGGTCAACCTTCTGTGTCCCAGGTGTACAAGGGGCTTCCTAAAGGGTTGCCTTTCTGGATCAGGGCACTAAATCCTAGTCCTGGTCCCCACCCCACGCTCAGCCCCACCCGTTTCTTCCCCGATGTCAGGACCATCCACTGGCCGGCTCCTCCTTCCATCTTAAGCTCAAGGCCAGGCCACAGTAAGGCTCCACCCCATGGAGATGACAGCAGCCTTGCTGTCAGCGACATCCTCTCCTCGTGGGAATAAGGATGGGGTCGGATCTTCTGGGGTCCTTAGGCCTTCTGGAACCCACGTGGGTGGCCGGGGCACCCCCACCCAACCCTGGCCTGGATGGGCCCTTCCAAAGACCTGCTGTGCCGCCTGGGGGTGGGGAGTCCTCATCTTTTCGGGCGACCCTAAGGCACCCCACGGCAGCGACACCCTGGGCAGCTTTGCTCCCACCCCTTACCTGGGTGCTGCTGTGCGGCCTGTGCCTGGTGGGCTGTGTCACCCCCAGGCTGGCTCCCGAGTCCCGGCACTGCTGCGTCCCCGGCACCGGCAGAAGCTTCGAGGCAGCGGCGCTGGCCTGGACGCTCAGTGCTGCCCCCAGTGGCCGCCAGGGGAGCCACACTTAAAGGGGCCGCACCCTGTGGGGGCTTCAGTATGGCCTGGACAGTGGTTTGCAGTGGCTCAGATTTGGTGCTGTGTAGAGTGTGGGGGTCTCTGCATCATCCCCAACATAGGTCTCAAAGCAGGGAACTCGTCCCCACGAGCAGCTTGCCTGTCCACCAGCCCTACCCCCAGTACACCCACCTCGGCAGCTGGTGGCTTAGCAGGGCCTTGTAACCTGAAAGAGCTCAGAGCCTTGCCTTAGACTGTGGGGAGAGGTTTGGGCTCAGGCAGGAGCATATGGGCCACTCCCTGCCCTACTGGTCTTGCTTCAGGCCCTGCCCGTCTCTGTGCCAGAGATGCCAAAATCACAGCAGGTACCTGGGGCCAGATGGCCAGCCCGGCCCCCAGTAGGGCCTGCAGACTCATGTGTCCACAGGAAGCCAGGTTCTCCTAGGCAAGGCCAGCATGGGCTGTCACGTGGCCATTCATAACCTGTTCAGAGATATCCTTGTTCCAGCCCTACTAGCCCCCTCCCCAAGGTGCTAGCTTGGTGGAGGGGGTGGGTCCCAGATGCCCTTGCTCTGAAGAGCGGGGCCTGCCCCTTCTGTCCATTTGTTTGCAGGGTCCTTTGAAACCTTGCTGCTTCCTGTGCGGTCCTGGGCAAGTTCCCTTTTTCTTGATCCATCCCAAGATGGCCCTGCCTGCCCAGACTGTAGGTTGAAGGATCTGGCCCCCCAGTACCTGCTCAAGAGACTCCTTCCTGTCCACAGCCCTAGGGCACAGAGCTGCCCACATACAGGGACCCAGAGGAAGACCCAGGTGGGGTTGAGTGGTTAGGAGGCCCAGCAGTGACCTTACCCCCCCCAACCCCAGCTGCCTGCCCTGAGGCAACAATGACTGGGGGTATAAAGGCTGGGCACTGCTAGCAGCTGGAGGGAGGCAGGGGCCTCAAAAGAGTGGGGAGGGGGCAGATGTGTGTACAGCTGCCTGGCTCTGGCCTAGGTGGGCTGGCCAGCCCCCAGATTGTGGTCATGCTGGTTGTTGTCCAAGATGGGGGAGGAACATACTCACACCACCTTGTGCCTCCTATCCCAAATGGCAGGTGCCCTTGGGGAAAAAGGGCTCTGGCCTGATGGGAGGACAGTTTTGCTGGGCAAAAGGGAACAGGGGCTGGTGCCTTCAGGTGGCTGTGGGGGTAGGGGCAGGCGCAGGGAGAGGAACGAACACACACATACACAGCAGTGAGACAGGAGAGCTTTATGATCTGGGTGGAGTGTCTGTGGAGCCCCAGCTCTGCCTATGTGCTCACCCAAGGGTGGGGCACAGTGGGAACTGATCCTGAAGGCCCCCTCCCAGGAGAGGCCTCTGGTGCTGCTGCTTGCCTACCTTAACCAACCTGTCACACCCTCCCTTGAGGCTGTGCACCTGTGCTCAGGGCTAGGCCCTGGGGGCATGTGGGGCTGTCCACAGCCCTAGCCTGGTGGTTAGAAGCAGGCGTTGGCATGCTGAGGCCTAGGGTGAGTTCAGGATGGCAAGCCAGGAGTGGGCTCTGGGTGGTGGATGTCCAAGAAGCTGAGCAGACCAATGTCCTGCCTCTGTAAACAGACCCTGGTGGGTCCCTCCTCTGCCTCAGTCAATTCCCTGAGAAACGCTAGGGACTGGCTGTGGCTCTGCTCTGAGAGGGCCAGTCGTGCACTGAACCTGGCTGAGCCCAGCTGTCCCCTCCCTCCCTGCAGGGTAGGCTTATGCCCAGCCCAGGGGCTGCTGACCACAAAGGCCTGGCACAGGCCTCTCCCAGCTGGCGGCAAGCACGGCCTGTGGGCCAAAGTCCTAGAGCGCCTCGTAGTCCCCACTCCCAGGGTGGTGGCCGCCAAGAAAGGCCTCTAGCTCATCCTCCACCTTCTTCTCCCTGCCATGCGGGGGCTTCCGTCTCCGCCTCCGCTCCTCTTTTCCCTCCTCTTTGTCCTTGTCCTTGCTCTTCTTGTGTTTGCTCTTCTTCTTTGCAGCCTTTTCTTCCTCCTGGGGCACAAGAGGGGCCTAACCTGGAGACCAGGTCCCTCTCCCAGGTCCCTACCCCGCCCAGGCCCACTAGCCTGAAGAACACACACCTCCTTGCTTTTCTTCTTCTTCTTCCTTTTCTCCTTGGAGGGGGGCCTGCCTTCCTTGCCTGTATGGGTGACAATGTGACTCAGTGCTCTGCCAGTGCCCCCAACAGCCTGCCCACAAGTGTGGGAAGGGAGGGCACAGTGCGGGGCCAGCCAGCATATCACCCCATCTCAGGGCAGGGACCCTATCTCCAGACCACTGTCCCCTCTCACCTAGGTAAGAGCCAGCATAGGGCTTAGCTGAACCTGGCCATTTCCCCCCAATAAACCTTTCCACTGAGAAGGTATGTGGGCAGGTCTCTGGTGAAGCCAGGCTGGCGGGGGCTATGGAGCCACCACAACAGCACTGCCCCGGCCACTGAATACCTCTGGTGTGGATACCAGTCAGCAGCCCACCCCTCTAGTTTGGGGTGGATCAAAAGCTCAAATTCCTAGGCCCAGAGACCATTTAGCCTTGGCTCTCTGGTTGGTCAGGGCTGTGGGCCACTTGGGTCCTGAGCACATTCTGGAAGCATGGTGTAGCCCACTGGCCTCTGAAGGTGCCCATGGTCAGCAGATGGGAAAAGGCCTCCAGACTGGGCTTTTCTTTTTTAAAGGGAGGTCCCTCGGCAAGGACCATGGGCTGAGATCTCATCTGGGCTCCAAAAGGCCAAGTGTGCCTTTGGTGCCCACCCACCCTCATCACTGCTGTCCTTGGTGATGGCCTCTTCCAGCCCTAGCCCGAAGAGATCGTCCTTGTTCTTCAGCCTGACGGCAGGGGCGAGGGGTTTGGGAGGCGGGGGTGGCTGAGCAGGGCCCGTGTCCTCCTCAGTGGCGTCAGAGAGGTCGTCTCGCACAGGGAACTCTTCCTAGAGAGGGAGTGGCTGGTTGGGCCACCAACCCTCCCACCCCCATGGGGCCCTGAGGCTGTGGGACCCCCTAAACCCATCCCAGTGTCAGTGTCCAGTGAGGCCCGAGTGTTGTGACAGGGAACACCTCTCACCAGCTTCCTGCTCAGCCCCCAGCCCTACTCAGGGCTGTCCCCGGCCTCTTTTGCACACCCCACCTGGAAACCCCTCACCCTCCTGGTCAGTGGCGTGCTCACCCCTTTCCGCTGTGTGTCCGACTCTTCACTCTCGAAGTCGGGGTCATCCAGGACAAAGGACAGCATCTGTGCAGCAATGGGCCCCTCAGGGTCACTCTCTGAGGAGGACGCCTGCTCGGCCTTGCCTTCCTCTGCCCCGTGAGGGGAGCCCTCAGCAGGGGGCCTGGTGCTGCTGCCCTTCTCAGGACCCATGTGCACAGAGGGACCTCCAGGCCAGGGGGGTGCCTCAGCCTTCGTGGGAGCTGCCCCACTCTGTGGCCTCGAGGCCTTTGTGGAGGACCTTCAGAAACAAGCAGAAGGGTCAGCTGCCTGAAGTCATCTCCTGGCTGCGCCCTTGGGGACCCTGTCCATACCATTTCATCTCTGTCTCTGAGCACTGCTCGGGGACCAGGGTAGCTGCTCTTGGGAGGTCTGCAGCCTCTGCTTCCTCCTCGCTTGAGAGAGTGATGTTTTTACTGGGGACGGGGCCTGAGGCCACCAGGGGTCTGCCATGCAGCTGGTCTTCAAAGTCAACATCGTCTTGGAAGCCTGCTACCATGGGGTTCCCTGCCACAGCCTCCCCATCGCTGCAAAGGAGGAGCAAGGCCGTCAGAGGTCACCAGCTCCAGGTGGGTGGATCCCCCTATCCTAATGCTGGGCACCACTGGCCTCCAGTATGTTCTAGCCTTGGGGTTGCTCAGCTTCAGGGCCATGTTCTGGTGGGGAGACCTATTTCTCAGGCCCTCCTGGTGTTCTGAGCAGAGTGGGGCAAGGGAGGGTAGGAGACATGAAGCTGGACAGTGGTGCCCTGTGGCCAAAGGAGGTCCACCTGGGCTGTGTCCTACCCTTTGTGCAGCTCTGGAGGGCAGCCCCTGCTCTACCAGGACAGGCTGAGGCAGGTACCAGAGCCGCCTGAAGGGGTGGTACACCTGGGCCTGAGTGCAGGGCTTTCCATCTGTAGCCTGGCATGAGGCGGGGGTGGCTGAGCAGGGCCTCCTGGTGGCCCACAAGGGCCCTGCCAATGCCTCCCATGTGGAGTTGGCCCAAGGCTACTCCCAGTACACTTGCAGGGCCCAGGCCTGGACCTGTCACTGTCCTGCCGCAGGGCCTTGGCTCCAGCTCTCTTCTCATCCTCGGAAGGGGCGGTGTCCTCCAGAAAGCTGCGGTCGAGGCGGTCATCAGGAACAAAGTCCTCCACGTTCTGGACCTCCACAGGAGTCTCTGCCACAGGAGCTGGCTCTGGCTCTGAGAACAGCAGATGCTGCACCTGACCCCTTAGGTGCCTTCCCCACCCAGGAGGAGGAAGAGGGTGCTTCCCAGAGACTCGAGAAGCACACCCCAGTCTGAGGCACAGGCCCCAGCGTGGAATCATGGCAAGGGAGCCCTGCAGAAACCCATAATGAGGTCCCTAGGGCCTACCTGGAGGGGAAGGGGCTGTAGGGGCGGCAGGCGAGGCCCCAAACAGTCGAGAGATGATGCTCCGCCGTGGGGGCTGGGCAGGGGCCTCCAAAGGGGCCACAGGGGCCGGTGGTGGGGGGCAGGCTGATAGGGTGTTGGGGGGCAGCTGTGGGGCAGGCTGGGGTGTGCTGGGACTGGAGCTCCCTGTGGACACAGCACTCAGAGGCACAACCGGAGACTGGGAGCCTGAGGATGGGCTCTGCCCATTGGCTGCCAGTGGAGATGCATGGCCACGGCTGCGAGCCTCCATCATCTCGAGGAAGCTGGAGGGTGAAGGCAGAGAATGAGAAGGGGGGCTCCTCTGCCTCTTCCTGGGCCTTTCCCAGCACACTTTTTGATTGGCAGGAAACAACTCCCAGTCGTTTCCAACCCTGAATGAATGGTCTTAAGGACAGGAGACAAGTGTGATGGAGACAGGTGACCAGCTGGGTGTCTGGTTCCCCTTAAGAGTTACTCCTAGGTCTCCTTGTCCTGAGGCACAGCTGTCAAGAGACTCCAAGCAGAAGTCTGTCCCCAAGGTAAACCTAGCTCCAATTAATACTTCAATCTATTTACTCTAAATAGCAATTATTACTCTAAATATTTTACTATTGCACATATGTAATAAAACCCCAGGACCTAAGAACAAGAAAAGCTTTGGGCCACATTTGTGCTGCAAGGAGTGGGGAGCCTGCTAACTGCTCCCCAGCACATACTGCGGCCATCTGCTGACACAGGACATGGGCTGGGGTGCAGCAGGCAGCGCCTGCGAGGCCACATACATGCTATAGTTCTGGTCCTCAGTCTCCTGCTGAACTGACAGCTCCTCCAGAGTGGCGTCCATGTCCAGCTGGTTGGTCTCCAGCTGCCGCAACAGTGTTTCCCTCTGCAGAGGGGGAGCAGCCCGCCCTGAGCAGGGGCCCTCAAGGACATGTGCCTTCTCAGGGTCCCCACAGGGCTGCATGCAGGGTGCAGCAGGGGCAAAGGGCCTATAGCTGCCTGGACCTCAAGGCCCATGAGTGGAGAAAGGATCTCATTCCAACTGTCTGTGCTGCTGCCCAGCAGAGAGGGAGGCAACTGAGGCAGGAGGGCTCTGCTCTGGCTGGAGTCTAGCCTCCACCAACCCACACAGCTTCCTCAGGAAAGCTGAGATGTGGGTGCCTCTTGCATCCCCACGCAAGAGGCACCTGGAGAAATAGGCGAAAAATGAGCACCGCCCACTCTGCCCTGCACGGCGTGGACTTACTTGAAGCTGTAGGAAGGGAATGTTGAAGAACTTGTGAAGATACTTCAGGCCAAAGCTGTTCTTCATGGAAGACTCAGCATACCGGAAATAGGAGGAACCTGGAGGTCTGTTTTCAGAAAAGCAGCAAGCAGCTTGATGGGTGTGTGGTGGTATGGCTTGGCCCCTCCTGTGCCAAGGACCTGGGTCCCAGGCTGCCCATCCACACTGGCATCCCAACTCCAGGAGGCTCTCGAGCGGCAGGACCCTCCTGAGCCCTATTTGACGACTAGAGGCGCCCTCTGTTGGTCTGAGCAGCTGCACAGGAGCCGGGTGGCCCTGCAATTCCAGCACCACCATCCTGTGTTGCCCTGGCATGTCATAAGCCCCTATGAGCCCCCTTAGCCTAGTGCCCAGACAGCCTTGCCCCAGCTCAAGGCCGTGACTGGCTTCAGAGGGAGTGAGGGCCTTGGCTACCTCAGCATCCCTCCCTGGCACTGCCCAAGTGCACTGTGGGCAACAGGGCTGCTGGCACCCACCTGTCCAGGTTGTCGATGAAGTCTCGCACATCGTCTGGCAGGATGACCCGGTGCTCACCCATGTCCCGGTAGTTCCCCAGCACGCACACTGGCACGTGGGTCGGCACTTTTGGCAGCTCCCGGAGGATGTAGTTGAACGTCCTTTGGAGAGTGAGGTGGAGACCAGTCTCAGCTTCAGCCCAGTGACACCAGTCCTTCCCAGCAAAGCTGGCTGTGCTTGCTGAGAGCATGTGCCACACAGGTACAGAGAGAGCGGAGAGAGGATGAGAGCAGCAAGCGCCGACCCCTTGCCCTCCTGCCTGCTCCTGTCCCAAACGTTTGTATAGCCGCCCTCCCGCCCTGGGCCCTGTGCTGGTCCCCACAGCTGCAGCTTGGCCAACTCTTCCCATGGCTGATGACAGCTGAATTGGCTCTAGGGCTTTGTTCTTTAGCCGTCACCTCCAGGAAGGTTCAGGGATGCTTCCTGGCCTCCCAGGCTTTCCCAAACCTCCCAAATGAGAAAAAGCAATATAAACAAATGAATAATGCCTGTACTGCGTTTATAACTCAACTTTATTTTGCACACAGTAACTTGTAAAGACCAGGCTGTGGCTGCCTCCAGGGCCAGTGCAGGTGGCATCTGTCCTCCAGCATCCACTGCCTCTCCTGGCCTGGGCCAGCCCCAAATGCTGGCTGGAGTGCCCAGCTCAAGTGGTGCCAAGTGCTCCATCCTAGGCAGCAGCTGCACCGTGTCAGGGTGCGGCCATCTGACCATGCCTGGTACTCCCTGAGTGCTCTCTGCCACTGGGGTCTCACAGCCGCGGGACACACGTCTGCAATTCTTCCCCAGGCTGGCTCATGTCTGCCTGTACTTCCTTTTTTTTGAGACAGAGCCTCAAGCTGTCATCCTGGATAGAGTGCTGTGGCATCATAGCTCACAGCAACCTCCAATTCCTGGGCTCAAGCAAGTCTCCTGCCTCAGCCTCCCAAGTAGCTGGGACTACAGGCGCCCACCACAACGCCCGGCCACTTTTTGGTTGCAGCCATCATTGTTGTTTGGCAGGCCCGTGCTGGATTACAACCCGCCAGCTCAGGTGTACGTGGCTGGCGCCTTAGCCCGTTGAGCCACAGGCGCCAAGCCCTGCCTGTACTTCCTATCCATTCTTCATGCATCAGCCCAGGTGGCAGGAAACTGTCCCAGTTGCCCTCATGGCCGAATCCCCAGTGCTCTGCTCCCTCGGTGGCTGAGGGATGTGACACTCAGCAGTGTACCAAAGGCTGCACACAGGACGTTTCGGTGGAGCTGACACAGCCACTCAGCTTCGAGACTTGACTGTACGTGGGGAAAGCCACTTTCTACTGTCCGCCTGCTGCTGCCTGTATGGGAGAAAATGCTCACCTCCTGGTTCTGTCCCTGCTGCTCACTGGCGGTGGCTCCTGTGTGCCCTGCTGAGCTGGAGCTCACATCTAGGGAGGTGACCTGCTTTGGCTATCTGTCCAGACACAGCTCCCGAGAGACTGCCAAGTGTGTTAGTGCATGGGTCGTGCTACAGGCCGGGAAGGTAGGTTGAGGCACGAGGGCAAAGGCTGGCAGAGGTGGTGCTGGCTGGCTGTGGTCAGTGAGGAGCCGCAGGCCTATGTCCCTCAGGCCTGATGGTGGTGTGGTGTGCCCTGAGGTGAACGAGGCCTGCTGTGCAACCTGATGGCACAGTCCCAGCACTGTGAGCCATGCCTGAGTGTCAGGGACAGTGACAGGCCCTGCTCCTGCACTGCTGGTCTTCGTGGGGACCTCCTCCTCCCGGGAGCCCAGAGCCCAGGTATGTTGGCTGCTGGTCCTGAAGCTCTACCTGGTTCTGCTGATTCTTTCCCACAACTCCGCACAGAGGCCTGGGAGCTCGCGCCCAGTCACCAGAGGTTGTCTGGTGCACTTCCCCCTTGCCGTTCTGCTCTCCCTGCTTGGCAGCAATGACCCTTAGCTAAGGGTCCTCCTGGCAGGTCCTCAAAGGTAGGGGTCTTGGGAAGCCCAGAGCACAAGTAGCCTTAGGACTATCAAATCTTAGGTGGTGTTTTTAGGAAGGCCTCAAGACTACCCTTTGTACCTGGCCTGAGACTATCTGCCCCACCATGCCCTTGGCCTACAGACACGGTCAGGTCCCTGCCCCAGGGCCAAACACCACAGAGGCAGCCAGGCTAGGTGCTCTATGTGGCTCTACTACCCACAGCTGGTCCTACAAGAGGCACTTGGCACCTGCAAAGTGATGCTGGCCTGTTATCTGCCAGAAAAAGTGGGTGGCCCAGAGGTCATGTGGGGCCAATCGTCTTGGGCGGCCCTGCCAGCCTGCCCCCGGCCTTACCACTGCTTGGTGATGTCAAACATCATGACCACCCCATTGCAGTTCTTGTACACGTCCAGGAACTCCGCATCCAGGGCCATCTCAGACTCCACCTGGGGACAAGGGGGAACAGTTGTGAGGCTTCTGGACCAGGTTCTACCAATGCGGACCATAGTCACTGGGAAACAGCCCAACAGGACTTTTCTAATCTGAAAAGATGACAGAGGCTCGGTGTCTGTAGCACAGTGGTTATGGCGCCAGCCACATACACCAAGGTTGGTGGGTTCGAACCCAGCCTGGGCCAGCTTAACAACAACTGCAACAAAAAAATAGCCGGTGTTGTAGTGGGTGCCTGTAGTCCTGGCTACTTGGGAGGCTGAGGCAAGAGAATCAGTTAAGCCCAAGAGTTTGAGGTTGCTGTGAGCTGTGATGCCACAGCCCTCCATAGTAAGACTCTATCTCAAAAAAACCCCCCCAAAACAGTGAAAAGATGACAGAGCTGCTTTGATTTGGGAACAAAAAGACTAAAGAGAAGATGGTGCTGGATAAAACCACGAGTGTGGAGCACAGGGGTTGGAAGCTGGCCTCAGGGTCTGACAAAAAATAGCAACCCTGCTATTGGCTACCCTGGACAAGCCACCTGCCCTGGGG
The DNA here is from genome assembly GCA_963573935.1 of Arctocebus calabarensis. NCBI lineage: Eukaryota > Metazoa > Chordata > Mammalia > Primates > Lorisidae > Arctocebus > Arctocebus calabarensis. The sequence continues at coordinate 35,184 of CAUYON010034430.1, forward strand.
ACTCTTAACCACCAGCACCAGGCTCCTGGACCTGCCAGCTCACCACTCAGACAGGGAAGTGGGAGTTGGCAGTCAGTCACCCTGGGCTAGATGTGCCTCCCAGAACATCCTAGAGCCAGGAACCAGGTGGCTGCAGTACTGTGGGGTGAGCCAGCAGACCATACTGGAGGAGGGACTGGATGGGGGCCACTTAACCTCCTGCCCTGAAGGACCAGGAAGTGGTGCCCTGCACACAGGATGGGACACAGAACACTGACACTCCAAACAAGTGATCTTTTCCTGACCACAGGGGCAGCAGCTTTGCCCTGGGGCAGTTCTGAGCAGGGAGGAGCACTTACTACCATGGGCCAACAGGGCCACAGCTCCAAGTATGTCCTGTGCTTTAATGGCTGTGGCCGCTGTGACAGGGACATGACATTTGGCCAGGTCACTTAAATACCTCTCAGGCCATCCAAACTCAAGGTGATGTCTGCTAGAGCAAAGGCAGTCTCGCCAACTTGTGGCAAGAAGCTTGGTTGGCCTGACCACCCCAAAATGCAACTGTGGGTACCAAGTGGCTCGGTCCCCTAAGAGGTTAGACCTTCCCCACCTCTGACCCTAGGCTACACACAGGGTCTGTGGCCCTGCCAGACACAGACAGAGTGTGACTCACCTCCTGGGGGTCGTTCTCCATCTTCAAGCCATCCCCTCGCTTTTTACATTTTCCTTGTTAAAAGACAAACAGAAATTATAGGCTGGAATTGCTGGGCCCACCTTGCCCCCCACTTAAGCAGCTGCCACATCCCTTGTCCTTGCTTGGCTGGCAACCCTGAAGTGCATCCACCAGAGAAACCAGAGGGCATACAGGGGAGCTTCTGGCAGGGCCTGCACTGAAAGGTGTGAGGGGACCCAACAACCTACAGGGTCAGCGAGCTGTTGGGAGGTCTCAGGGTGACCCTACCAGCTCCTATGACACCCGTGCATGGAATAGCTAACAATGGAAGTGACACCCATGGCCACACAGGACCTGCAACCCAGGGAGACGCCTCAGTCCAGTCTCTTGGGCTGACTCTGGGGGCCTGAGTAACACAGAGGCCCCGGATTGCCACCTGCACTCCCTCCATCTCCAGAATGCTCCACTGAGAGACGACAGGTGCTGCCTGAGCACCCAGGAACACCCCCCATCTGAGTACGGGATCAGGGCAAACAGAACCCCAAGAACAAACAGAATCACTTAAAACTCCACCTTCTGGCTTGGCGCCTGTGGCTCAATGGGCTAAGGCGCCAGCCACGTATACCTGAGCTGGCGGGTTCGAATCCAGCCCGGGCCCGCCAAACAACAATGACGGCTGCAACCAAAAAATGGCCGGGCATTGTGGTGGGCGCCTGTAGTCCCAGCTACTTGGGAGGCAGAGGCAGGAGACTCGCTTGAGCCTAGGAATTGGAGGTTGCTGTGAGCTGTGATGCCACAGCACTCTATCCAGGGTGACAGCTTGAGGGTCTGTCTCAAAAAAAAAAAAACAAAAAAACAAAACTCCACCTTCTACCTCTTTCCACAGATTATTTTTCTACCTGCTGCAAACCTAGGGTTAAAGCAAAACTAAGGGTTTAGGAAATTCCTGTGATTCCAAAAGGCAGCCGAGCCTGTGACCCATGGTGGCAAGCAGTCACTCCCTTGAAAAGTGCAGTGGACAATCCCAGCCTGGCTGACCCACAGAGAGCTTGGGCAGATGGGCCACATGGCCCCCTGGACACTACTGTGCAGCCTGAGCCAGGAAGGATGCTTCTAGCCCATGCGGCCTTCCCAGTGAGCTACCTTGGCCCAGGCCACAGGACCAGCTCCCTAGGAAGGGTGTGGGGCTGGCAAAGAGCCTGGGCCTGGATGAAGGACAGAGAGCCAAGGGGCCAGAAACTCCCAAGTCCTCCAAGCTACCCCCCCTTCCAGAAGCTCCCAAGGTCTCCCAGTCTCCTTCCCTTCCAGAAACTCAAGGCCTCCCAGCTTCCCTCCCTGCCAGAAGCTCCTTGATATACAGTTCACGACTCTGCCTTCACACCCCCCACAGACAGCTGACTTGATGGCCTTGCCCTGTCACTCTTGAGAACGCCCCCGCTGTCCACAAGGCCACAGTCACTCACACCCCATTATCCTGCTACTGGATGGTGCTTAGTATTGCACAAGCAGCGAACGAGGGTGAGAAACAGAAGATGCCTTTCTTTCCCATGCAAAATGACCCTAAGCAGGGCAACACCATGCCATGAGGATGCTGGACACTTGAGTGGAGCCAGGGCCCACTCCCTTCCAGGACTGACCTGGTTTTGGGCCAGGGAGGCTCTGCAGTGGATGCTAGCAGGTGAGTGTAAGGGGCACACCCTGCCCCCTAGGAGCCCTACCTGGCCCTTCACTAGATAGGGTGTGGGAGGCACAGGCCTAACAGAAGTGTGGAGAAACTGCTCCGTGACTCCCCGGCCTCTGCACCTGAAGGCCCTTCACGCTGCTGAGGGCATGGCTTGCTGCCAGCAGGGGCCTGTCCTGAGAGGCTGAGACCATACCACATCCCAACTCCATGGCATTTAGCCACAGTACTGGTCCTGCTCTGGGCACTCCTGTCCACAGGAAACCTGCACCCTACTCTGCCCAGTGCAGATCTAGGGGTAAAGCAAGCCAAGGGCTCAGGAAATTCCTGCAGGAGCACGAGGCCCCTCCTTCTGAGGTGGCCCAGGACATGGAGAGGGACAAGAGCCAAGAGCCACTCAGCCTGGGCTATCTGGTGGCTGTGGACACACAAGCTCTGCAGAGGAGGCATGTGGGAACACTACGTCAGCTCAGGGGCTGAGGGAACCACACCAGCTCCCTACCCTCCACCAGCTGGATCATTTCCCCACAACCCAAATGCACCCCCAAACGTGCATAGGCCAAGGGAAGAGAAGCATCACCCTGAGTGGGGGTGCAACCCTGCCATAGCCACACTTGCAAGCCTGGAGGCCAGTATGAGAGCTCAGATCTCACTCACACCACACACGTGTGCACATCATACACGCATGCAGCCACATGTGTGCACACCCATGGGTAAACACACACCCCACATGGCTGGCTGGCACTGGGGAGGGACGTGTGTTTGCACTCAGAGGACCACAGAGAGGAACTTGGGACCTGATCAAAGAGAAGACAGGAATGAGACCAGAAGGCCGATATGGGACACTGTGGAGGCTGGTGCCCTTGCTGCCCTCCCATGACCCCCATGAGCTGTCTGAGATCTCTGAGGAGGATCCAGCTCAGTGAGCCAACGGCCAGAGACACCCACCAGAGACAGCAGCTTCTGAAGGGCCCCTCAGCCATGGGCACAGCAGCTGCTTGGCACCTGGTGCTATGCCACAGCTCTGCAGAAGGAGGGGCTCCCAAGACACCCTTGTTCCGTGCCTGCCCTGGTGGACACATGCTCTGCAGGCCAGTGAGGGAACAGGTGGTCAGGCAGCAGAGCGCACAGAGTCTGACACCCAGCCGCATTTGCCTGCCCTGTCCACTACAGGTCCAGGCAGCACCAAGCAGGACCCAAAGCTAAATGAAAGCAGTTGGCAGCAAACTCAATCTCCAGCTCTGGATCAGCTGTGATGCATCTGTGGGGCACACACTGAATGTACGTCCAGCAGAGCAGGAGCCACATCTGACCAGGCCTGCTTAGCAGCCACGTCAGGACCACAGCCACACGGCCACACACGTGACGGGTGGTGTCAGGAGGCAGGGCTCTCACTGTGCAAAGTGAGGCGCTAAGAGGAAGATGCCTATGGCGGGAGACATGCCTCACCTTTGTCAACCACATCCCAGACCTCGACTTTCACGATGTCATCTGTGGCTGAAATGGGGGAAAAAATTCCAAGATTAGTAGCCAGTATGAACTTCTGGCTCCATGAAGTGGTTTCTGCTTGTCCCCCTGGGCACCAGCTCCTCCCAGATGCCACATGTCAGGATAGCATCACTCTGACCTTCATTCAAAAGCTGCACAGCAGGCAGCACCCGTAGCTCAGTGGGTAAGGGCACCGACCACATACACTGAGGCTGCGGGTTCAAACTCGGCCCAGGCCAGCTAAAACAACAATGACAACTGCAACAACAACAACAAATAGCCAGATGTTGTGGTGGGCACCTGTACTCCCTGCTACTTGGAGTTAACAGAATTGCTTAAACCCAAGAGTTGACAGCACTCTACCCAGGGCGACAGCTTGAGACTGTCTCAAAAAAAAAAAAAAAAAAAAAAATGCTGCACAGTCCCTGCTCCTGTAATCTGCCTTCTTGGTCTGTTTTCCACAGGGCCTACAGCTTGGCTTCTCACCCTCAGACCCCGGTACCTGGACCTGACGGGCCCACTGCAAGGTGCTCTCCCACAGGACAGGTCGGAAGGTAACAGTCCGCCTGAGTTGTGTCCTAAGGGAAGTGGGATATAACTGCTCCCCACATGCGCATCCATCCAGCCAGGTCCTCTCCACAGGCTTTCTGGGCGCTGTGGGTTCCCTCTTCACTGCCTCCTGAGAGGTCCCTTGCCCATGCTCCCTTGCCCGTCCTCAGCAGCAATCTTCCACTCTGGAGCCTGCTAGCAGCCAGGGTGCCAACAGCAGGGGTGGGAGGGATGCCACAGCAGGCAGGCCTTCTCTGCCAGCCTCACTCTGGGTCCCAAACTGCCAGCATCATACCTGGGGGGTTCAGTGAGTGCTGTTGGTTGTGCAGTGTGTTATCCGTCACTTCTTGGGATTCAGAATCATCTTCTGAAAGACCTCCACATGTCCCATCCCACTGTTAACCCACTAGGTTTTTTCCAGTAAAAAGAAGCGCCCTTCACCTAACACCTGGGAGGAGACCTGTTCCCTCCCACAAGCCACTGAGCTGCTATGTAAGCCGTCCAGGCACAGAGGGGAGTCCTCCTCCCGTGGGGTGCTGCTTGCTGCTCGCCTGGCCTGTCCCCAGCAGGAGAGTCCAACCTCCAGGTGGCAGGGTGACCCCAGCCTACAGAGTTCGCCTGGGGCGCTCCCTCCTGCAGTGTCCTCAGAGGGCAGCTGTGACAGGGAGGGAGGACACTGCACTCACTCTTGTAGCTCCAGTGGATGCTGGTGACCTGGATCTCCTGCGTGGGGATGTACTCCTCCACAAAGGCCTTGCCCTGCAGCCGGTGCCACAGTGCTGTCTTGCCCGTGTTCCTGTCTCCCCGGATCACTATCTTCACTGCAGGGAGAAGAAAGATAAGCCGAATCAGAGCTATACTCTTTAAGAGTAATTTCAGGTGGCGCCTGCGGCTGAGTAGGGCGCCAGCCCCATATACCGGAGGTGGTGGGTTCAAACCTGGCCCTGGCCAAAAACTGCAAAAAAAAAAAAAAAAAAAGTAATTCCAAAGATGTATAGTCTGTTTTGTGTCAACACCATTTTTATTTCTCTTGCCCAATTCAAACCTGAGTGACTGGCACACAGTGCAAGAACTGGACCTGTGGGGATGGTCCTGGCAGGTGGTCCTGTGCCCAGATGGGTGTCCTCCTGGACTGACGGAGGCACCCTGTGTCTGTGGCATGCTCTCAGCCCATTTTCCGTGGCCCTGGAGTGTTTAGTGCACAGTGCAGTGAGACCCACAGGTGGGCTACCAGACAAGGCTTTGCGGCCCTCTGAGCGTTGGCCCCCTCCAGGGCACGGAGGGGCACACCAGTGACTGAGTGGCACCACTCTGTGTACTTGGGAAAGGTAACATGGGAAGCGTTAGGGGAATGTGCGGAGGCAGGGCCTGGCCTCTCGTGTGGAGGAAGAACTGACAGCTCTTGGTGGAGGCAAGAGGGAGACACCGTCAAGAACGACTTGTGAATTTCTGGCTCTGGAACCCACATGGATGGTGGCAGCACTACAAGGCCTGTGTGGTGCTCACGGACCTGGGAAGACCCCCCCTCCCAGAGCAACCGGGGTGGCGGGGTTGCTGATGGTGTTCTACACATGGGTCTCGGTGAGACCAGTAGAGGTCCGGGGGGCGGGGGGGGGGAAGCCAAGGATAGAGCAGGTGGAAGGCTCCTGCACCAACTCACTCCTCCTTCCCATGCTGTCTGACAGTGGTGACACCAAGTTCCTTCCCTCCTCAAGTCCTGTGGCACCTGTCAGAGCCAGAGGGGTACACCCTGACCTGTGGTGTGTGGTGCGTCCCTCCTGTCTCACAGACTCTCAGCAATTCTTCCATGAACTTTACTAACTGCCTCACCCCACTCCACGTTCCCCCAAAGTCCCAACTCCAGCTGTTTGAAAGTTTCTTGTGAAGTCTCAGATCTGGATGACATCACCAGAGAGCACACAGCCCTCAGTGGCCCTGCAGCCCCAGGAGAGAAACCCAGAAAGCACAAGTGACACACACGGAGCGGGGGTCTGTGGCCCGGCCCGAGCCCACGTGGGTAAGGTCTCTCTCTCCCTCTCAGAGGACCAGTGTGGCAGAGTCCCCGGGAGGCATGTTCCCCTCGGGTGTGGCTGCGAGGCAGGGTCCTGAGGACAAGCCTCCTCTTCTGTGCTCACCAGGTTGTGGGGTCACCGTCCCCCATGAGGCGCAACCAGCCAGGTCCAGGGAACATGGTGAGCTGGGCTGCACTCAGCAGAGGCTCAGAGTGGCTGCTGCCCCCTGTTCCTCAGGAGCTCAGAGACCTCAAGAAACTGCCCTGAGCCATACAGCAGGAGCAGCTGACCCAGCCTGCCAGGGTGTCCACCTGTCTTGCCTACACATTTTGGGTTGACCACTGGGTTCTTCCTTCTCTCACATTGTTTCTTTTCATTTTCTGTGATTTTCATTTTCTCATATAGTATGCAATTATCTAGTCTTTCCATTTCTTTTTATGGGGGGTGGGCTTTAACAATGCCGTACGTACAAAGATGGAACCATAGGAGGCTGCCCTCCCCAGCACAGGGCCAGTCATACTAATACCCTGACACACCTGCCTCTGATCATTGTGCCTCAAGCTGTCACCCTGGATAGAGTGCCATGGCATCACAGCTCACAGCAACCCCCAGTTCCTGGGCTCAAGTGAGTCTCCTGCCTCCGCCTCCCAAGTAGCTGGGACTGCAGGCACCCGCCACAACGCCTGGCCATTTTTTGGTTGCAGCTGTCATTGTTGTTTGGTGGGCCCGGGCTGGATTCGAACCCGCCAGCTCAGGTGTACGTGGCTGGCGCCTTAGCCTGTTGAGCCATAGGCGCTGAGCCTGTGTTTTTGTTTTTGGAGACAAGAGTCTCACTTTGTGGTCCTGGAGTCACAGCTCACAGCAACCTCAAACTCTTGGGCTCAAGTGATTCTCTCAGCTCAGCCTCCTAAGTAGCTGGGACTACAGGCACCTGCCACAATGCCTGGCTTTTTTTTTTGTTATTATTGCAGTTGTCATTGTTGTTTTAGCTGGCCTGGGCTAGGTTTGAACCCACCGGCCTTGGTGTATGTGGTGCTGCCCTATTATTTTATTTTATTTTTTGCAGTTTTTGACCGGGGCCAGGTTTGAACCCACCACCTCCAGGATATGGTGCTGGCTCCCTATTCCTTTGAGCCACAGGCGCTGCCCTATTTTAGTTTTTTAGAGATGGGGTCTTGCTGTCTCCTGAGGTCCAATAATCATCCTGCTTTGGCCTCCCAGAGTGCTGGGATAATAGGCATGAGCCACGACACCCAGACTCTGACCTTTGTATTTTAAAAAAAATCCACTTTGATTTTGTAAAAAGGACACGTTCTTTGTAAAGGATTTAAACAAGGTAGAGAAGTACAAAAATTACTGTAAAAACGCCCAAATACAAAAGCCAAAAACTCACCCTCATAAACTCAGGTGCTCATGTCCCAGATTACCTGTGCTCTGACGGCACCTCGTGATGGGGTCCTGGCTCCAATGCTATTTTTCAATAAAAAGTGATTTTACTTGGTAATAGAAACAAATGTTTCTTTACTGTAAAAGATACTAAAGCAAACTTTTTATTTATTTATTTTGAGACAGAGTCTCACTTTGTTGCCCCTGGTAGAGTGCTGTGGTTTCATAGCTCACAACAACCTTAAACTCTTGGGCTCATGCAATCCTCTGGTCTCAGCCTCCTGAATAGCTGGGACTAAAACTGTCCGCCACATGCCCAGCTACCCACTTGCTCAGGCTGGTCTCAAATTTGTGAGCTCAGGCAATCCACCTGCTCAGCCTCCCAGAGTGCTGGGATTATAGGCCTGAGCCACCACACCCAGCCCAGCAAACTCTTCTTAAATTTAAGAACATTACAAAAAACATTAAGAGGGTAGAATTGCTGTTTTTAAAGTTCATTTTTACCTGTATGGCCATTATAATTTCATTCCCCATGTTTGTGAAGCTTTAGAGACACTCCCTCACAGTGTTCCTCAGTCACGTCTGTTCTTGGCACACAGATCTTGCTCATTACAATCTTTGTATTTGCACTCTAGGGCGTGAACGTCCAGGCCGGTGTCCCACTCCATGCTCTCTGTGGCAGGAACGGCCCGGATTTTGTGTCCTCTACAGTGTGAGGGTACCAATATTTTCACAGTCTTTTACTGCATGAAGAAGTCCTATCTGCTGCTTTTTTTTTTTTTTTGGCAGAATCTCACTATATCGCCCTCAGTAGGGTGCTGTGGCATCACAGCTCACAGCAACCTCAAACCTCAAGCGATTCTCTCGTCTCGGCCTCCCAAGTAGCTGGGACTACAGGCACCTGCCATAACACCCACCTATTTTTGGCTGCGGTTATCATTATTGTTTAGCTGGCCTGGGTGCGTTCAAACCTGCCAGCCTCGGTATATGTAGCTGGTGCCATAACCACTGTGCTTCGGGTGCCAAGCCCATCTGCTTCTGATTATCCCAAAGTTTGTTGCTGTTGTTTTCATAAATGGGTATTAAAAAAAATACCCATATTATGAGGGCACTATGATGTAAAAAATAATGGGCAGGAATAATAAGGGTTACTGCAGACTCAAAAGAAACAAGCCATCTGTACCCAACCCCTCAGATTCCCCGCTTCAGTGTCTTGAAGTGAGTCATAGTAACTGACTGTCTGATGTCCTGGGGCAGGTGAGCTGGGAACCTGGCTGAGATACCTTGCCTCCCTACCTGGGGGGTGAGTGGTCAAGCGGATGCTAGACTCCTAAAGTGAGATGGTATGAATTCCTTCCGGGCTTTTTCAATTTAAATTTTCCAGAAAGAGTTTAAGACTTTATTCCTCCTTGAAGGTTTGGTAGAACTTCAAGAGAAACAAACCATCTGGTGTTTTCTCTGTGAGATATTTACCTACTGATTTTGTTTACTTCAAGGTTACAGGACTTCTGGTTTTCCTGAGCCAGTTTTGGCAAATTTCATTTTTCTAAGAATTTATCCATTATGTCCAGTTTTCCCAAACTTACTGACATGACATTATTTAAAATTCCTCTTATTGTTTTGATTTCTAGAGCAACCACGGTACATATCTGGATTTTTTTGAACTAAATGTGGATCAGAAATACACTAAAAGGTACAAAATCCGTTTACATGAGTTGTTCTCAACCTTCCTAATGCCACATGTATTCTCATTGTTAAAAAGGGGTCGCGACGCACAGGTTGAGAACCGCTGGGTATCTGGAGGGCCGAGTCTGTGGACATGCCTCTGCAGCGCTGACCAGAACGTCAGTGTATGTGGACAGTGGCATGTTCTGGGGGCAGATATCTTGGAACCAGTCCCCAAGTATACTGGGGAACAACTACAGTATGATGATACCCATAATATAATTAGGCCTTTTGTATATATTACCTTTTATTGATCTCTCCTGCCAGGTATGACAAATTTATTGGTCTTTTTTTTTTTTTTTTTTTGAGACAGAGCCTCAAGCTGTCACCCTGGATGGAGTGCTGTGGCATCACAGCTCACAGCAACCTCCAACTCCTGGGCTCAAGCAATTCTCCTGCCTCCGCCTCCCAAGTAGCTGGGACTACAGGCGCCCACCACAATGCCCGGCTATTTTTTGGTTGCAGCCGTCATTGTTGTTTGGCAGGCCCAGGCTGGATTCAAACCCGCCAGCTCAGGTGTGTGTGGCTGGCACCTTAGCCGTTTGAGCCATAGGCGTCAAGCCAAATTTATTGGTCTTTTCAAAAATTTAGCTCTTAACGTCATTAACCCTCTTCACTGCGTATCTGTATTCTGTCTCTGCTCTAGTCTTTATAATCTTCCATCTGCTTTCTTTGGGTTTATTCCACTGTTCTTTTAGAAAATGTCTCAAGTGGTGTTACTACTTTCCGGCTTTTCTCTTTTACTGATGTAAGGACTCAACAATGCTGTTAACTTTCTTTCCAGTATTCGCTGGCGGTATCTATCCCACAAGTTCTGGTATGTGGCATTTCTGTTACTCTAGTATTTCTTGTTTAAAGTTGAGTCTGTCATTAAATTTCCAAAGGCAAGATTTACAATTTCGATTATCATTTGTTATAGACTTTTAGAGAAATTGGTAGGATCCTAATTCTTTCAAATGTATTGAAACAGGCTGGCCAGTTTCCTTAAGTGTTCACATGGGTTGAAAAGGTGGTGTCTTTCTGAACTAGCTCATGCACTGGATCGTCATGCAGGTCAGGACGTTACTGTGCCGGTCATGTTCTCATCTTCCACATGGACCTGCAAGGACTCTGTGGCTGCTTTACCCTCACTCATTGCCAGAAATAAGTTGAAAATTTTCCCCATAGTGGTATAGCTGTCAATTCCCCTTTGTAGATCCATTATTTTTGCAATACATAGAGCAGAATATATTACTAAGTGCAATAAGTTTGTAATTATCTGCCTAGTACACTGAACACTTAAAAAGTCATTTTTGGTGATCCTCAATTTTCCATAATGCCTTTTGGCTCACAGTCTGTTTTATTTGCATTTAATATAATGAAATCAACTTTATTTCAGTTAGCATTTTCTGGCATATATTTGTTGTGTATTTTGTTTTTAACCTTTCTACATTCTTGTGTTTTATTTATTTTGAGACAGAGTCTCAAGCTGTCACCCTGAATAGAGTTCTGTGGCATCACAGCTCACAGCAACCTCCAATTCCTGGGCTCAAGCGAGTCTCCTGCCTCCACTTCCCAAGTAGCTGGGACTACAGGCGCCCGCCACAACACCCAGCCAGTTTTTGGTTGCAGCCGTCATTGTTTGGTGGGCCCAGGCTGGATTCGAACCCGCCAGCTCAGGTGTACATGGCTGGCGCCTTAGCCCGTTGAGCCACAGGCGCCGAGCCCATTCTTGTGTTTTAGATAGATCTTTTGGAGCCCGTGACCCCGCTGAGCTCTGCTGAGGTTCCTGCCCCCCACCCCCCGCCTGTCTCCCTTCGTTCTGCCCATGCTCCTTTCCTTGTCTACTCTGACCTGGTCCCCCAAAGTCTGCTTTTCCTCCTACTATTAAAATTTGCCTGGTAGTGTAACATGTTTTATTAATATCCTCCTCCCAGGTAATACAATCCCTCTGGAATGTTTTCAATTCCATTAGGATTTTAGCTGTTTTGCTTTTAGTCATACAAATCAGACTTCATCTTGACATGTGCAGACCACATCCTACCACTGTGCATATGTGCTTACTCTTCCTTCTTGTGATTCACAGCTGCTTTTAAGGATCACGCCCTTTCTTTCATGAAAATCTGTCAGTTTATATATCATGTTCTTTATCTGAAAGCATTTCATTCTCAAAGGCCCTAATTCTACATTAACAGTTTTTCAAAGCACTACATGAACTTTACTCCAAAGGATCTATAAGGTTTGCTGGGAAAGTACCCCTTCCTGCCACCCGAGACTGCTACTGTCACTTTGTTTTAATAGATAGGGTCTTGCTCTGTCACCCAGGCTAGAGTAAGGGGTGCAAACAAAGCTCTCTGTGGGATCAAACTCCTGGACTCAAGAAGTCCTCCTGCCTCAACCTTTGGGGTAGCTGGGACTGCAGCTGTACACCACCATGCTCAGCTAATTAAAAAAATTATTTTTGTAGAAATGGGGTGTCGTGGGTGGCACCTGTGGCTCAGAGGGTTCAAACCCGGCCCTGGCCAAACTGCAACAAAAAATAGCTGGGCATTGTGGAGGACGCCTGTAGCCAGCTACTTGGGAGGCTGAGGCAAGAGAATTGCCCAAGGCCAGGAATTGGAGGTTGTTGTGAGAGTGATAAAATGAGACTCTGTCTCTACCAAAAAAAAAAAAAAAAGAAAAGGGGGTCTCGCTATGTTGCTCAGTCTCGTAGCTTCTTTTACTAATTTGTTTGGTCCTTATTTCCATGCCTCTGGATACAATTCTTTTATTGCTACTTCTACACTTCACACTTTCAGGCCTTGCCCATTGATTTCCCTCTGAGAAGGAGAACTCTGCTGTTCCTGAGCTTGCCCACACACACCCCTCTCCTCCCCATGTATTTATTTCCCTGTACAGTTTTTCACTGGTATTTTGCTTTGCTAGGTTCTGTGTATTTTTTTAAAATGAGACAGTCTCACTTTTGTTGCCCTTGGTAGAGTGCTGTAGCGTCACTGTTCACAGCAACCTTCAGCTCTTAGGCTTAGGCGATTCTCTTGTCTCAGCCTCCCAAGTAGCTGGGACTACAGGCACCTGCCACGATGCCCGGCTATTTTTGCTGTTGTTGTTGTTGCAGTATGGCCAGGGCCAGGTTGGAACCCACCACCCTCAGTATAGGGGGCGGGTGCCCTACTCACTGAGCCAAAGGCGCCGACCAGGTTCTCTGTATTTATCAGCACTTTGGCGCCCACTCCACACCATGTACCACTCTTCTCTGCAGCTGCTGGCAAGTGTGCGGCTGTGTGGGCCCCTCCCTGACGTGATCCTGGCAGCTTGGCCCTCAGCCCAGGGTCTCTATGCCTCTCTTTAATGCTGTATCTCCTCTGTGAGCTTCTGTCTTGAGACTGCTCAATCATCCTAGTCAAGCAAATCCTCCAATATCTATCTTCCTGAAGACAGAAGGGAGGTAACACTTTAGAAACCGTCTATGCCTGAAGATGCTCACTCAAGTGTGAGATCTGACTAGAGGTGGATTCCAAGCTGGATATCACGTCCCTGCAGAACTGTGGAGGCACTGCTCCACCATCCTCCCACCTACAGCCCTGTGTGCCCTTTCTCTCCCTCTCCCCTGTGACATTCTCTAATATCTCCAGGATGTCTCTTGGTGAGAGTTTTTCCTGCCACTTTGCAGGGAGCATGTTCAACCTAAAAATGCACTTACTCTAGTTCTCAAGTTGTGTTCTTGAATTAAAGTATTTGACCGACTTTGCAACCCCACCCCAAAAGCAGCCCATTTGTTACAATTCTAAAACCTGAAGTCTTAACAGGCCGAGTCTCATATTTCTTTTATCTGTTGCCTCCCACTCACTTCCCCCCCTTGCATTTTCTGAGTTTTTATTGGCAGCTTGCAATTTCTGGAACTTTATCCATGGGACTTCTCTGAGGCATGGGCTGAAGTTGATTTCTTCAGAAAGTATCTGTGATAGCTCGGTGCCTATGGCTCAAGCAAGCGGCTAAGGCGCCAGCCACATACACCCGAGCCAATCCAGCCTGGGCCTGCCAAACAACAATGATGGCTGCAACCAAAACATAGCCGAGTGTTGTGGTGGGCGCCTGTAGTCCCAGCTACTTGGGAGAAGGAGGCAGGAGAATCACTTGAGCTCAGGAGTTGGAGGTTGCAGTGAGCTGTGATGCCACAGTACTCTACCCAGGGTGATAGCTTGAGGCTCTGTCTCAAAAAAAAAAAAAAAAAAAAAAAAAAAGTAAAGTATCTGTGATGTGTCTGCCAACTGCCTGAGTATAGAATATTACCAACCAGAAAACACCTGAAGTAAATTCTCCATTTGAGACTTTTGGGACCACACAGATGCTTTTGAGGGCAAACCCACTTGGAGGTCAACTTGTGTTTATAAATATCAGGAGGCAGTGCCCCTGCACCCAGCACCTGGTTTAACTTTGGGCTCTCATACTAGATGCCCTTCTGACTCCAGAAGTGTCCCTCGCCCTCCTGTCACCACCACAGCCCTCCAAAAGAAAGCCTAAGCTCACTGCGCACTCCTTCCCAGCATCCCATCCCCACTGTTTCTGACAATGGTTTACTAAACAGCTGGATACCCTTCATCCAAACTCAAGAACTAGATGATGTATTAATGTTTTTCTAAGTGTTTTATTTAAGTCTTTTTGGTTATTTTCAAGGGTAGAGCTGTTCAGGTTATTAACTTTATTCTGCCAAAATCTAACTGGGTGCTGTGTGAAAGCTATTTTTAGTCTAGTTTCTTTCACATAAGAAAATTCTACTTCTGATTTTATGTTAATTTTATCCTGGAGGAAGGGATAACCTCTCCTATTCTCACATACATTTATTTTCCTTATCTGGTGCTAGACTTCAGCATACCAATGATAAACTGAGTGGAAGTAGGAGTCCTTGTCTTGGTTCAGGTTTTAAAAAGAATGGGTCCTATGTGTCATTATTCTACATAGGTTTTGACAGATTCCCTTTGACAGGCAAAAGTTTTCTTGGTTGGAGGCAGTGGCTTACATCTTGGGAGGCTGAAGCAGGAGGATCACTTGAGGCCAAGAGTTCGAGATCAGGCTGGGCAACATGCAAGACCCAGTTTTTATCCCCCTCCCCAAACAAACAAAAACTCAAAACAGGCAAGTGTGGTGGCACCCACCTGGGGTCCCAGCTACTTGGGAGGCTGAGGCAAGGAGGATTGCTTGAGCCTAGGAGTTCAAGGCTGCAGAGGACTATGATTATCCCTGTAAAAAGCCACTGCATCCCAGCCCAGGTGACAAAGCAAGTTTTCTTTCTTTTTTTAAAAAAGTCCAATTTTGCTCATTGTAGTCACAGACTATTCGTCTTCATGACATATATTCTTGGGTGTTTGTTGAGATTGTCAGTTTTTATGACTGTTTCCTGGTTTGAGAGGGGTTAGATATAGATGGTTTGTTTCTTTCAAGAGTCTGCAGTAACCCTTATTATTCCTGCCCATTACTTTTTACCTCACAGTGCACTCTGGGTGACGTTGCCATAGCTACAGCAAATACACTGCAGCTGGAGCAGCTTTCTCACAGCTGATGTTCACCCAGGGTCTTGTTTCCAACTCCTCACTTTCAACCTTTCCATGTTATTATGTGGTATTTCTCTTCTATACCAAATAACCAAATTAAAGATAAAAAATCAGATCCTGTATACTTTCTTTGAACTGTGAGTTTTGCTTATTTACATTTATTTCAATTGTGGATACAAGTGGAATTATTTCTATCACTTCGTGTTATAATTTTTAGTTCCTGAGCTGGTTTCCTAGCCTTTCTCTCTCAGCCTTTTCTGTCTTTTATCAAGTTGGACAAAGGGTTTTCTAAATTATTCTTTTTGTTTGGTATTTATTTGGAAGATTTACAATCTATTTCTTTTTCCCTTCACAGGCACCTGTCCTATGATACAATCTACTTTTAGTCTTCAAATAGTTAACTCTTACTTTTTTAACACATTTACTGTCGTAAAGTCTAAAGCTGATATATTTATCTGCCTCTAAAATAATAATATAAAGAGTTTTGGCTGGGCGTGGTGGCTCACGCTTATAATCCTAGCACTCTGGAGGTCAAGGCAGGTGGATTGCTTGAGCTTACAAGTTTAAGATCAGCCTGAGAAAAAGTTAAGACCACATCTCTACTAAAAAAATAGAAAGACTGAGGCAAGAGGATCACTTTAGTCTGAGTTGGAGGTTCTGTGAGCTATGACATCACAGCACTCTACCCAGGGTGACAGCTTGAGACTCTGTCTCAAAAAAAAAAAAAAAAAAAAAGGTTTTGAATGCCTAAACTATCCTGGGTTATGTGTAATTTCTAGTATTTTAGTTTTCTTCTTTTGTATTACCTATATACTTATTACCAATGATTTATATAACCAATGCTTACATAGATTTCACCACATATTTACCAGTTTCTTTGCTTTTCTGAATCCTACTCCTACTTTCTGGGTTCAGTCTCTACCCATCTAAAGTGTATCTTTCTGTATTTACTTCTACAAGTATCTCTGCATACTGAACTGTCAATCACAGCCAAAAATTAAGTTTACTCCTGCTGGCTCTTGCTTAACTGTTTAACTTGACATGATTTCCTTTCTTACAGCCACTGATGCTGCTGTAAGCTGGGCCATCAGCTTACTTATTTCTTTGAAAGCAGTCTTTTTTGCTCTGGTTGCATCTAAGATTTTTTTTTTCTTTTTGATATTCTGAAAATTTCCAATATGTCTAGCTGTGTTTTTTAAACTCTGGACTTGGACTTGTTGGAGATTTATGTATTTCATGAATTCTGGAAAATCCTCAGCATTTACTTCTTCAAACACTGCCTCCTTGCCATCCTTGCTACCTCTTCCTCCAGAAATTTGTACCTCATGTGCTGGAGTCTACTTAATCTCTGGGCGTAAGTCTGCTCCAGACATGACTCTTTAATGAGTTCTTATTCTGTTTCACTTCTCTGTTAACTGTTTAAATTTTAATGACCATATTTTTCACATCTAGACATTTTCATTCTCATTGGTTCTTTTTCAAACGTGACTTGTCTATTTATTTCTTTTCTGTATTAATTTTTAATTTATAATCAATATAGAATAATTATAGAGTCTTCCCCCCGCCCCCAACCCGAGACAGAGTCTCACTATGTTGCTCTCGGTATAGTGCCATGGCATCACAGCTTACAGCAACCTCAAACTCTTGGGTTCAAGCAATTCTCTTGCCTCAGCCTCCCAAGTAGCTGGGACTACAGGCACCTGCCACAATGCCCACTAATTTTTTTGTTGCAGTTGTCATAGATGTTTAGCAGGACCAGGCCAGGTTTGAACCCGCCTGCCTCGGTGTATACCCATCTAAACCACTGAGCAGCAGGCACCGAGCCTTGCACACCATTATTAACTAACTTCTGCTTTACCCTTAGGGCATACTGTCTTGTCTTCCACCTCACACTAGAATGTAAGATTTACAAAGGCAGAGATTTTTGTCTAGCTTTTTTCTCCACTGATAATAACCCAGTAAGTATTTGCAAAAAGAATAAATACTAAAGAAGAAAAACCTGTAAAAAGTAGGTGGTTATGGCCTGCAAAGGTTCAGGAATTTACCTATTGGCTCTCCAGAGGCAAGTCAAATAATTTGCTAAGCACAGTTATTTATTTCCTAAAGGAAAAACTGTTTTACCTTGAAATCAACCTTTCAAAAAGTTTCTTAGTAAGGAGTTGCTTCCCTTTTAACTTCTCACACTAAGATCTCTTTGGAAAAGACTCTCAGTGTTTCTGTCCTGGGCAAGGCCAATGAAGAGTTCCATAACAGTCGTCCTAATTCCAGGAGGGTGCCTCACACTGAAACTTGCCCACCAAACACTGCTAATATACTTTGTCCAATACCAGTAGAGAGACCAACAAAGGTAACTTTTTCTTTAGTTTATATACAAATGACTTCCAAATTGGAAATACAATATAATGTCTCATTCAAATTTTGATTCTAGGCAGCACCCATAGTTCAGTGGGTAGGGCGCCAGCCACATACACCAAACCAAGGCTGGCAGGTTCAAACCCGGCTCAGGCCAGCTAAACAATGACCACTGCAACAAAAAAATAGCTGGGTGTTATGGGGGGGCCCTTATAGTCCTAAGGGGAGGCTAAGGCAAGAGAATCATTTGAGCCCAAGAGTTTGAGGTTGCTGTGAGCTAAGACACCACAGCACTCTACTGAGGGTGACCAAATAAGACTGTCTCAAAAAAGAAAAATCCTGACTCTGGCTCAGTGCCTAGGGCACCAGACACATACACTGGAGTTGGCAGGTTCAAATCCAGCCCGTGCCTGCCAAAACAACGACACCTACAACCAAAAAAAAAAAAATCCTGACTCTGTAATTACCATATTGTTGGTTTGTTTCCCTAAGTAAGATATCTGGAGAAGGGTGGCGCCTGTGGCTCAGCGAGTAGGGTGCCAGCCCCATATACTGAGGGTGGCAGGTTCAAGCCTGGCCCCAGCAAAACTGCAAAACAAAAAAATAGCCAGGCATTGTGGTGGGCGCCTATAGTCCCAGCTACTCGGGAGGCTGAGGATCGCCTAAGCCCAGGAGTTGGAGGTTGCTGTGAGCTGTGTGACGCCACGGCACTCAGTTACTGAGGGCGCTAAAGTGAGACTATCTCTAAAAAAAAAAAAAAAAAAAAAAGATATCTGGAGAAATAAATACTAGAAACTTCCTATCCTACTAACACAGAAACTCAGAAAGTTTCCTAAGTGTCTATTATTCAACTACAGAGACAATATCCCTCTCAATATATTTATAAGTGTTGGTAGACTTGCTAGTTCTTTTTCTGTTACCAATGTCTAGTTTGATTCCATTATTGTCAAAAATATATAATTTTTATTTTACTCCTTTTGGCTTTTGTTAAGGTTTGTTTTATGACTCAAGATATGGTCTATCATGTGAATGTTTCACCTATATGTGAAAAGAATGTATATTCTGTTACTGTTAGGCCAAGTATTTTATAACTCAATTAGATAAGTTTGGTTGCTGAAAAATATATTTTTCCCTCTCAAATATAATTTAGGAATAAATCTGGATTTCTCTCAACCTGTCTCCAACTACTGGAGACTGGGTTTCCTCCTCTGGAGGGACACTGCTACCCTTTTTGGTCACACCAAAGGGTGGGCCCCCCAGGGAGCCTTTTCAGAAGGGGAATAGTTTCTAGTTCCTGGCTTAATTGCCAAGAAACTAGGATTAATTTTAAAATAGTACTGCAAACAATCAAACTAAATAAGGTAATCCTAGCACTCTGGGAGGTTGATGCAGGTGGATTTCAAGAGCTCAAGAGTTGAGACTAGGCTGACCAAGAATGAGAACTGCCCCCTGCCCCCCGGAAAAACTAGCTGGCATTAGTGGTACATGCCTGTAATCCCAGCTAGTGGGGAGGCCGAGACAAGATTGCTCAAGCCCAGGAGTTTGAGGTTGCTGTGAGCTGTGATGCCATAGCACTTTACCTAGGCAATGAAGACTCTGTCTCAAAAAAGAAGAAAAAAAAAAAAAAGAAAAGAAAAATTAAATGAGAGGTCCAAGTGCAGATTCTATAAAGACTTGAGTGAATAAGTATTTAGACTTAGTATTTTCTTCTGTAAATGTGAGAGAAATACATACAAAATTCCAAGCGTAACATATCTAAAGCGAGCCCTCTTTAAAACTTGCACAAAGTCTTCCTAATCAGTAGTTTCTAATATTCCACATTATCATAGAAACATGGGGGCTGTGAAGTTCCATTTAAAGTGACCTACAGGGTATGTGTCTAAAATCTGGTAGCAATGTATGCAACAGCTGAAAGTCAAACAATATCGAAGGGGGCCTGGTGCAGTGAAGATGCAGCTCTCAGGCCTGTGATCCTGGCACTCTGGGGGACCAAGAGGATCACTTGAAGCCAGAGCAGCCCGAGTAACAGCAAGACCGTCTCTACTAAAAACAGAAAAATTCCTGTCTTGGTTTGTTAGAAGGTGGCATTTCTCCTAATGTGTCCTGTAGTCCCAGCTACTCTGGAGCCCTGGAGTTTTGTTTGTTTTTTTCTTTTCCGGGCCCCAGCGATGTCCAGCGGGAGCTCGCTCTTCCTCTTCCCTGCCGACTATTTTGGCCGCCTCCTCTCTGAGCCCTGGAGTATGAGGTTGCCGTGAGCTGTGATGATGCCATTGGCACTCTAGCTCTGGTGACAGAGTGAGACTCTCTTTAAAAAAAAAAAAAAAATGCGCCTGTAGCTCAACAGGCTAAGGCGCCAGCCACGTACACCTGAGCTGGCGGGTTCGAATCCAGCCCGGGCCCGCCAAACAACAATGATGCTGCAACCAAAAAATGGCCAGGCGTTGTGGCAGGCGCCTGTAGTCCCAGCTACTTGGGAGGCGGAGGCAAGAGACTCGCTTGAGCCCAGGAATTGGAGTTTGCTGTGAGCTGTGATGTCACCACACTCTCTCCAGGGTGA
>CAUYON010034431.1:0-58134 GCA_963573935.1 Arctocebus calabarensis
TACATGTCTGGCGCCTTAGCCCGTTGAGCCACAGGTGCCAAGCCAAATATTGTTATTGTTATTAAATTTTAAGCCTTTTAAATTCTGTGAAGGCAAAAATTGGAAATCTAATTAACATATGTATATGTAAAAATAAAAAAAAAATTTAAAAAAAAAGATAAGGACTAGAAACAAAAACCTCGAAAAGAATGAACGAAGATAAATACGTTCAGAAAAGAAATCAGATGATTACTGCATTGAAATATTAAGCAGTATTAATAACAATAATGCAAAGAAAGTAACATTCACATCATCAAATAAGAGTATGTCTATTATAGAATGCTTTAACTCTGAGGCTCAGTTAACTTCCTTTTTTTTCAAAGTCTCCAAAAATAGGCAACTAATATTTATAAATAAAATTAAAAAGTAATTTCAAAAAACAGATCATGCCAAATCTTATAGACAATAGAAAAAGAAGAAACATTTCAAAGACATTCTACTTAATCTTGATAAACCTGATATTAAAATTGGAGAAAATATATTGTTATAAAGGGAAATTACAAACATATTTCACTTGTAAATGAGGATGCAATATCCTAAGCAACATATTAACAAGTTAAATTAAAAATTAATGTTTAAGTAATGTACTTTGGTTCAAATTGAATCCAGTTTATGTGAGAATTAGTCACTATTTTCTTTCACTCACCCTCTCCCTCCTTCTCTCTCTTTATTTATTTCCTCTATCATATTTTTCATATACCATAGCTCTGTTTTACTCATTGAGTATTTTTAAAAGTTCCTCCTGGTGGCTTAGGACCTGTGGCTCAAGCAGCTAAGCCACATACACCTGAGCTGGTGGGTTTGAGTCCAGCCCAGGCCCACCAAACAACAATGATGGCTGCAACCAAAAAATAGCCAGGGGTTGTGGTGGGCACCTGTAGTCCCAGCTACTTGGGAGGCTGAGGCAAGAGAATCGCTTGAGCCTGGGAGTTGAAGGTTGCTGTGAGTTCTGATGCCATAGCACTCTACCCAGGGCAACAGCTTGAGGCTTTGTCTCAAAAAAAAAAAAAAAAAAAGAAAAAAGAAGTTCTTCTTGGTAAGGTGCAGTGGCTCATGCCTATAATCCTAGTACTCTGGGAGGCTGAGGTAGATTACCTGAGTTCATGAGGTTGCTCTGAGCAAGAGTGATATCTCCTCTCTACTAAAAATAGAAAAACTAGCCAGGTATCATAGCGGACGCCTGTAGTCTCAGCTACTGGGGAGGCTGAGGCAGGAGGATTGCTTCAGGGGCGGCGCCTGTGGTTCATTGAGTAGGGCGCTGGCCCCATATACCGAAGGTGGCGGGTTCAAACCCGCCCTCGGCTGAACTACAAAACAGAAAAGTAGTGTTGTGGCAGGCGCCTGTTGTCCCAGCTACTCTGGAGGCTGAAGCAAGAGAATTGCCTAAACCCAGGTGTTAGAGGTTACTGTGAGCTGTGTGATGCCACGCACTCTACTGAGGGCAAAAAAGTGAGTCTCTGTCTCTACAAAAAAAAAAAGAGGATTGCTTGAGCCTGGGAGTTTGAGGTTGCTGTGACTTGTGATGATATGGCACTCTATCCAGGGTGACTGAGTGAGACACTGTCTCAACATAAATAAAGTAAAATAAAAATAAAAGTCTCCTTCTAATTTATTTTTTTAAGTGATGGGGACTCATTATGTTGCCCATGCTATTTTTGAATTCCTGGCCTCATGCAGTCCTCCCACCTTATCTTCCAAGAAACTGGGATTATAGGTGTGACCTCTGTACCTGGCCTTGGAGTTATTTATTTATTTTTGAGACAGAGTTTCTTTTTGTCACCCTTGGTAGAGTGCCAGCCGTCATAGCTCACAACAACCTCAAACTCTTCGGCTCTGCTTCCTAAGTAGCTGGGACTACATGCGTCCGCTACAATACCAGCTATTTTTAGAGATGAGGTCTCTGGCTCAGGCTGGTCTCCAACCTCTGAGCTAGACCAGTACACCACCTCGGCCACCCAAGTGCTTGGATTACATGCATGAGCCACCATAACCGGCCTACTGTGGAGCTTTTTCTTCTGTCTTTCATCTGTGTCGTACTGCCACCCTCAACTATGCTGATAGTCGCAGTCCAGAGATCATAATTTTCTAGCAGAGCTCCTGCCAGGATAGGTTGTGGGGCTGTTATTTGGCTACACTTAATGGTAGAGGAGATTTAAGGGGCCTGACTGCCTCTTCAGCCTAATTTCAGTCTCTTCTCATCTCTACCTGTTTCTATTTTATTTTTGTTTTTGAGACAGTCTCATTTTGTCATCCTCAGTAGAGTACCATGGCATCACAGCTCATAGCAAGTAGTTGGGACTACAGGCGCCCACCACAACACTTTGCTATTTTTGGAGACAAGGTCTCCCTCTGGCTCAGGCTGGTCTCAAACTTGTGAGCTCAGGCAGTCCACCTGCCTTGGCCTCCCACAATGCTAGGATTACAGGTGTGTGCCACTGTGCTTGGCCTCCACCTGTTTTTAATTCCAGCTTTACCTCCACTTACAGAGGTAAGGGATGTCTTATATTTTTACTGGTCTTTGATATAAATTTAGTTGTCCCTTAACTTTCTCCACTTGGAAGTCAGTTTTCTATATTTTCCTTTACCTATTACCACTCATCTCTTTTCAGCTGCAAAATATTGTTGCTTTTGTCTTTTCCCTTATTGTCTTATTTCTTACAGGCTTCTAGCTTAATAAAATTTCTTTCCAAAAAAATAAAAATTCCTTTCCATTTTTGTGGGGATTCAAGAGAGAACAAAGCCAAATAAATGTATGTATTTCATCTCCCTGTTTTAATAGTAAGTTTCTCTTTAGCCTATGAAAGTGTGGATGTTATTACCAGGAAGATCTCTGATTATTTTCCTGTTGGCCTATCTTATCCCCTTTGACTTTACAGTTGACAGTGTAGTTCCCTCATTCCTTCTTCAGACCCCCTGTTATACCAGGGCTTGTACCTCAGACTGCTCTGTTTAAGGGCTCTTCTTTGAACTCTGTTCCACCCTCCCCCAGAATGCCTGCTCTGCCCACCTCTGGTTTGCCTTGTCTCCTGAAGTCCCCCTCATTTGTTTAGTCTCCTCCATTATTTTGCACATGAATTATTCTCTGCTCTCCCCTGCCTTATGTAGCACATTGTGTTCCATTCAGATTCATTTTTAGTTTTATCTATTCCAGGAAAATTTTTGTTGTCCTAATTTCAGTTACATGTCATTTTTTGTGTACATCTTTCTATTTTTTTCTTTAATGTAGAATGTCATTATTGGTCTACATTTCTGCTATCTCTCCCAGTTGTCCATAAGTTCTTGAGGGGAGAAAGTGCTTCTTTTTTCTGTGTGCTTAGCTGTTAGCATAGTGATAGGCACATGCATTACATACATGTTGAATGAATGGATGCTTATTGTCAGAGGTGTAAGTTCAATTCTTCTGTCCATTTACTCTTGAAATATAACTTTTTCTGTCTCTTTTGTGTGTGTGTGTCTTTCCTTCTTTTTTATTCCTCCTCCTCCCCTTTTCTTCCTCTTCCTCTTCTTCTTCCTCTTCTTCCTTCTCTTTTTCTTCTTTCTTCCCCAGGCTCAGAGCCAGGTTCCATCCTGCCACACCCTGATGCAAAGGGCCGGTGCTCTAACCACTGAGCTGTAGGCGCCCAGCCTCTTCTTGATGGTCTCTTGCTCTGTTTCTCAGGCTTGAGTGATGCAGTCATAACTCACTCTAATCTCAAACTCAGGGTCTGAAGTTATACCTTTTGTCTCAGCCTCCTAAGGTGATGGGACTATAGGTGCCTACCACCTTACCAAGCTAATTTTTTTTTTCTTTTTCAGAAAAGAAAGATGTGGTTTCACTGAATTGCCTAGAATGGTCTTAAATTCCTGGCTTCTCTTTTCTTTTTTCCCTTTCCTTCTATTGCCCTTCATGCCATTATTTGCTTTAAAAGAAACTTCCATGTGTTCAAGATAAGGGTTATGTTACTATCACTAGAGCAGCCAAGAAGGAGCAAATCTTCTATAAAATTACTCTAGTCATCTGCTTCCTTTTCTCTGTAGCCTAAACTTTATCCTTCCTGACAACTGGAATGGATGTCATCAGTTAGAAGGTATAGAGTAATTATAAGATCTTCAATTAGAGATTAGTTTAATTTGAAATCAAGAAGTATTCAGCATATGCTACTTAATGTATTTACATGTGTGGATATTTGTGTGTATGTATCTCAACCCCCTACCACCCCATTCCCAGCTGACAACAGTGTTTCTAGAAGAAGTGTAAGTCACACTTTATTTCTTTATGTTCAGTTTTATAAGAAGACCAAACAGTTGCCAATCTTAGTAAAGTGCTGTGAAGAGATCCAGCCGCACCAGTGGAAGCCGCCTATAGAGAGGGAAGAACACCGGCTCCCTTTCTGGTTAAAGGTACAACCCTCCCCTCCAAGCCTGTAGGAGGTACAAGGTCACTGACAATTTAGGCAATAATAGCAAGGGTGCCTCTCATCTGAGGCCTTAGTTGCAGAAGTCGGAATCTTCCTCACTTACCCTTGTCCCTTACTTGTCTGTCCTTGCCCCAGGTGATTCTACAACCTTTTCAATTTAATGGGTAAAATGATAACTTTCTAAAGGAAATTCAGAGAAGAGTTTCTAGAGTATATAATTGGAATGTGGTCTTCACAGAAATGGGACATGCAAAAAAACTTTTCGTTTTTTTTTAGAGACACAGTCTCACTTTCTCACCTCTCAGTAGAGTGCCGTGGCATCACACAGCTCATAGCAACCACCAACTCCTGGGCTTAGGCGAGTCTCCCGCCTCAGCCTCCCAAGTAGCTGGGACTATAGGCGCCCGCCACAATGCCCGGCTATTTTTCTGTTTTGCAGTTCTGCCGAGGCCGGGCTTGAACCCGTCACCTTTGGTATATGGTACTGGCGCCCTACTCCATGAGCCACAGGTGCCGCCCTTTTTCTTAATCTTTTTTTTTTCTTTTTTTTTTTTTTATAGAGACAGAGTCTCACTTTATCACCCTCGGTAGAGAACCGTGGCATCACACAGCTCACAGCAACCTCCAACTCCTGGGCTTAGGCAATTCTCTTGCCTCAGCCTCCCGAGTAGCTGGAACTACAGGCAGAAAAACTTTTCTTTTTTTTTTTTTGAGACAGAGCCTCAAGCTGTCACCCTGGGATAGAGTGCTGTGGCATTCCAGCTCACAGCAACTTGCAATTCCTGGGCTCAAGCGAGTCTTTTGCCTCCACCTCCCAAATAGCTGGGACTACAGGCGCCCGCCACAATGCCTGGCCATTCTTTGGTTGAAGCCGTCATTGTTGTTTGGCGGCCCGGGCTGGATTCGAACCCGCCAGCTCAGGTGTACGTGGCTGGCGCCTTAGCCCGTTGAGCCACAGGCGCCGAGCCCAGAAAAACTTTTCTTAGAAAGATGTTTTGAGATGATGCTGGCAAAGGTCTAGACAGCCCTGCTCTTTGCCCCAGATTCTCACTCGTGCAGGATTAAAGTGTTCTTATTCTCACTAGGCCAGTCTGCCGTCCATCCAGGATGAACTTCAGCACCTCGCTGGTGGTGCCAGAGAGGCAGGAAAAGGGACTGGAGACACCAAGATCAGCTCAGATCAAGAAAAAGATGCCTCTGAATTGGGGAGTGAAACTCGGTATCCACTGCTATTGCCTAAGGGTGTGGTTCTAAAACTGAAGCCAGTTGCCAATCGATTTTCTAGGAAGGCCTGGAGACAGAAGCGATCATCAACTCTGAAACCCCTCCTCATCCGACCCAGTCCCTCTCTCCAGCCTGGCTTCAACCCTGGGAAAACACTAGCCAGGTCAACTCAACCAGAGGCCCCTCCTAGCAAAATGGTAGTACGGGTTCCTCCCCTGATCCAGCCAACTGCCGTCTTACAGACGGTTTCAGGTGTCTCCCCACTGGGGGCCAGTGGAAGTGACAGAGTTGAGTCTCCTACAGCACCACCCACCATGCCCTCTGAGGGCAATGCTGGCTTTCCTCTGTCTGAATTTCAGACCTTGCTTTCTTCTGCTCCTGTGCCCAAGATGATGCTGCCCTCCCTCGCCCCTTCTAAGTTTCGAAAGCCATGTGTGAGACGGAGACCCTCAAAAGTAAAAGGGGCCAAGGCCTCTCCCGGTGTGAAAGCTGCCCCTGTCATCCACTCCACACCTGTTATCTTTACCGTCCCTGCAGCCACTGTGAAGATCGTGAGCCTCAGCAGTGGCTGTAATATGATCCAGCCTGTTAATGCAGCCGTGGCCCCGAGTCCTCAGACTATTCCCATCACCACCCTCTTGGTTAACCCTACTTCCTTCCCTTGTCCATTGAATCAGCCACTTATGGCCTCTTCCATATCACCCCTAATCGTTTCTGGCAACTCTGTGAATCTTCCTGTACCATCCACCCCTGAAGATAAAGCCCAAGTGAATGCGGACATTGCCTGCCCCTTGGCTGACGAGAAAAATGTCTTTCAAGGCCTAGAACCCAAATTAGAACCCCAGGAACTATCTCCTCCCTGTGCTCCTGTCTTCCCCAAAGAGGAGCATAGCCCAGGGCCCCTGCCCACAGACAGAGAGTGCCCCGAAGGGTCATTAGAGACCAGTGCCTACCGCTGGACCATTGTAAAAACAGAGGAGGGAAGGCAAGCCCTGGAGCTGCTGCCTCAGAGCTCCCAGCAATCTCTGAACTCTTCCTCTGGGGACTTAGAGGAAGTTGTCAAAATGGAACCTGAGGATGCTGGGGCGGAAATCAATGGATACTCTGAACAGGACATTTGTGAGGAAATCAAGGAAGAGCACTCCGTGGATTTGGACGCTGGCCCCCCTCGTGAGGAGCTGACCAAAGCTCAAGAGGCAAAGAAACACACAGTTTTACAGAAAGAAGAGGAGAGGAGTCAGCCAGCTCAAACCCCTGTAGCTTCTAAGGAGCCTCCTACTGAACGAAACTTGGGGGGAGATGTGAGCAAAGGATCACCAAAGAATCCTCTGTTCTTCACGGACCATGAAGTGATGCTTAGTAGTCCCCCAGGGAAACCTGAAGATGCATCCAGTATTGATGGTCAGTCATTGGGGACCCCAGCTGGGCCAGAAACTGGAGGAGAGAAGGATGGGCCAGATGAAGAGGAAGATGAGGACTTTGATGACCTCACGCAAGATGAGGAAGACGAGATGTCATCAGCTTCAGAGGAATCTGTGCTTTCTGTTCCAGAACTCCAGGTAGGAGCTAGAAAATATATTCAAGTGTTTTGTAATTTATAAACATGCCACCTGCTTGCTTGCACTGTAGGTAGTCCTAAAATCATTTGTATTTGACTTTTTTTTTTTTAGAGACAGAGTCTCAGTTTATCGCCCTTGGTAGAGTGCCATGGTGTCACAGAAACCCAGCTCCTGGGCTTAGGCAATTATCTTGCCTCAACCTCCTGAGTAGCTGGGACTACAGGCACCCGCCACAAAGCCCAGCTATTTTTTGTTGCCGTTTGGCTGGGGCCGGGTTTGAACTCGCCTCCCTCGGTATATGGGGCCAGGGCCCTACCCACTGAGTCACAGACGCTGTCCCTGTATTTGACTTTTGCATGCATTATGGGACATAATTTTGGTGTTGAGTTGAAACAAGAGGGAAAAGATGAAGTTTCACTTGTTATATTTAGTTAAATTCATCTAAACATTAAATTGAATCACCCGAGTACACTTTAAATGCTTTAAAAGACTGGGCGAGCTGGCTCATGCCTGTAATCCGAGCACTGTCGGAGGCCAAGGCCAGAGGATCCCTTGAGCTCAGGAGTTCAAGACCAGCCTGAGTAAGAGCAAGATGCCATCTCTACTAAAAATAGAAAAACTAGCTGGACATGGTAGCAGGCGCCTGTAGTCCAGCTACTTGGGAGGCTAAGGCAGGAGAGTTACTTGGGCCTAGGAGTTTGAGGTTGCTGTGAGCTACAGTGATGCTTTGGCACTCTACTGAGGGTAACATAGTGAGACTCTATTTCAGAAAAGGGAAATAAAATAGCTTACAGTTATGGGCCATGACAAAAGAAAGCTATCTGCAGGGTAGAGGAGAACTTCTCAAAAGATGACTTCTTCCCCCTCCTCCTGTCAGGCCCAATCTCAGGTGTCTCTGGGATTCTCTGACTCAGGGAATCAGGCTTCTCATGGGGGTGGCCCCCCATTGTTTAGTCAGTGTGATCTTCAGATGTAGTTCTGTGTTTTCAGCATTTTGTAAGCCACTAGGAGCCATTAAGTACTCTTTGGAGGGTTTTGCAGGAAACAATGGAGAAACTGACATGGCTGGCATCTGAAAGACGCATGAGTCAGGAGGGTGAGTCTGAAGAAGAGAACTCCCAGGAGGAGAATTCTGAGCCGGAAGAAGAAGAGGAAGAGGAAGCAGAAGGAATGGAAACCCTGCAGAAGGAGGATGAAATGACTGATGGAGTAGTTGGAGCTTCTGCTGAGAAGCCCCCTTCTACCTCAGCCTCCCCCAAGACTGCTCCAGATGTGGAGACCAGCAGAACTCCTCCAGGTAAGCCTGGCATGCCTGTCCTGAGAGATTACTCTCACTTAGCTTCATTGTCTACGGGACGAGTGTAGACTGGGTGCCTTACACACTAGTTAAAGGATTTTGGGAGGAAATCCCATGGATCTATTGTGCAACCTCCCTTCTCTAAAGTAGATGTTTAATGTGGTACCTGTGCAGAGAAGAGATGCTCAGAACATTTTAATTTGCTTCACATGAGCTGCTAGATATGCCTTAGGGTCATCCACTTTTTTTTTTTCTTTGAGACAGTCTGACTTTGTTGCCCTTGGTAGAATGCCATGGCATAATAGCTTACAGCAACTTCAAACTCTTGGGCTCAAGTAATTCTCTTGCCTCAGCCTCCTGAGAAGCTGGGACTACAGGTGCCTGCCACACGCCTTGATATTTTTTAGGGTCTTGCTCTTGCTCAGGCTGGTCTTTAACTCCTGAGCTCAGGTGGTCTGCCTGCACTGGCCTCTCAGAGTGCTAGGATTACAGGTGTGAGCCACTGCACCCAGCCTGGTCATCCATATTTTTATACTGGTTCCTTATCTATCACGTGTGAGATTAAGGCCTTTTTTTTTCCCCCAGAACACACTGCTTATTGTGCATTAAGACATCATCCCCTGAGCGTCCAACATAAGGCTGCATTAACTCTGTAGACTTCGTTTCTTGTTGTGCATTAGCTAATTATCTCATTGTCTTCCCAATTAGTGTAGTCATGCTGCAGACATTTCATACTTGACAGACCTGCCCCTGACAAAGTTTTCCCAGCAGCTTTTCCCCTGAGGTGCTCCATAGCATTGAGCAGGGTTTAGATGGGGGGATGCATTTGGTGGAATGGGGATAGTAGCGGTTGTGGGGACTGAGAAACAATGTTTTTCATGTGTACTCCAAGGAGAAAGCATTAAAGCTTCTGGAAAGGGTCGGAACAATCATCGAGCCCGTAGCAAGCGAGGAAGTCGGGCTCGGGCCAGCAAGGATGCCTCCAAGCTGCTATTGCTGTATGATGAAGACATTCTTGAGAGGGATCCACTCAGGGAACAGAAGGACTTGGCCTTTGCCCAGGCTTATCTGACCAGGGTAGGCAAATGCTGCTTCCTGTTACTGCCAGTCCCTGTGAATGCGGCTGTTTCTCCTTTAAAAACGAAGTCTGCTTTTCAAGCTGCACATCAGGCCTTGAATGCCCCTGCCTTAGCTTTCTGGGCAAAATATCTCTGTAAGTAAACCACAAGGAGATTCAGAGTTCAGTCGTCAGTATGTTTTTTGTTAGTACCCTAGCATCATCCCTCTGTAGCCTAGCAATTGGCAGAGAGATGATGTCTCCTTCATGGGAGGTTGTGACTTTCCTGGGTGGTTGGAAAAGGCATTTGGTACAATGGCCAGAGAATGGGTCTTAGGGAAGTGCCTTGATGTTCAGGCATGAAACAACCTATTCCTGGTAGTGTCTTTGGTAACTGCCTTTTGTCAGTAACTAGCTGGCTCCTTTATCCCCCAGCAGAGTGCAGAGCTGATAGTGATACTTATGATTTTGTCTTGTCTCCGACTGTTTACTAATATCCCTAATGTGTTATTTACATGACCTGGTGTTCATTACATGCTGAAATGACACCATGCTGAAATACACATGCAAACATGCATTCTGACCTATTTTGTTATGGAGCTAAAATCATGAAGAAGAGACTGGTACTGTGACCTGGAGAAAAGCATTACCAGTTTTCTGGATGGGCTGTGGTCTTTAGAAAATGAAAGGGTTTTGGTTGCCCAGTACCAAGAAAAGATCTCTGCCTTGCTCACTCCTCTGTGTCTTCCATTAATAGCTGGGTGTTAAGAACCACTGGAAGGGTAGCGTCTGGTGATTCTTGGAGCTCTCTAACCATACCCTCACCCTTCTTCTTTGTACCTTGCTTTTTGTTTGGGCCCAAAGAAAGAATGATGATGATTCAAAGTTTTCCTATGTAGGTTCGAGAAGCCTTACAGCATATCCCTGGCAAGTATGAGGACTTCCTTCAGGTCATCTATGAATTTGAGTCAAGTACCCAGAGGCAGACAGCTGTGGATCTCTATAAAAGCCTACAAATTCTGCTCCAAGATTGGCCTCAGCTCTTGAAGGACTTTGCTGCTTTCCTGTTACCCGAGCAAGCTCTGGCCTGTGGATTAGTAAGTAGATGGGCAAACACAAAACACGGGGCTTCTGGGTGACACCCGTGGCTCAGTGAGTGGAGTGCCAGTCCAATATATCGAAGGTGGCAGGTTCAAACCCGGCCCCGCCAAACTACAACAACAAAAAAATAGCCGGGTTTTGTGGTAGGCACCTATAGTCCCAGCTACTCGGGAGGCTGAGGCAAGAGAATCGCCTAATTCCAAGAAGTGGATGTTGCTGTGAGCTGTGACGCCATGGCACTCTACCGAGGGCAACAAAGTGAGACTGTCTCTAAAAAAACAAAACAACAACAACACTGGGCTTCTGGGTCTCGGAAAGACTATGACTGAACAGAATGAAGACTGTTCCAGTTTCACAGCTACTCCAGACGGGTAGCCTCTGTTAGCCCAAAGTGGCAAGAACCTTTACCTTTCGGTAGATGATCTTCACAACCCCCTGCTCCCATTTTCTTTACATGGAATGTGAGGGGCTTTATCTTTAGTTGCCAATAGAGACCTTAGGTTTGTTATATTTCTCATATGCTCCTCATGGGTGTAAAACAGGCATTTAGTGGTGGTGAAATACTAATTTAATTATTTGTTTAGTACCTACTACATAGCAGACTAGATGCTTAGGAATATAACAATTAAAAAAAAACTAAATTTCTCATGGGAAAAATCATGATAATCTATGAAACATATAAGCATATGTATAAATTATAAAAATAAACAGTAAAGGCTGGGCCTGGTGGCTCATGCCTATAATCTTAGCACTCTGGGAAGGATGAAGTGGGTGGGTTGCTTGAGCTCAGGAGTTTGAGACCAACTTGAGCAAAAGTGAGACCCCGTCTCTACTAAAAATAGAAAAACTGAGGCAAGAGGATTGCTTGAGCCCAATACTTGGAGGTTGTTATGAGCTGTAACACCACAAGCACTGTACTCAGGGTGACAGCTTGACGCTCTGTCTCAAAAAAAAAAACAAAACAAAAACAAAACAGTAAAATATATAGTATATAATGTTTTATATATAAATAAAATAAAGCAAAAAGCAGCCTGAAGAGTTGGAGGTGAGTTGGTTGAAGGGGACAGTGTCAATGCAGTTTCATACAAGTGGTCATGGATGCCACTGTGATGAGGTGACATTAGAAATGGTGAAGAGTAAGAGTAGTGCTGGGCTTCTTATCCTGACTGATACAAATAGGAGTAGAGAGAAATGATAGTCTCATGGCAGTTGAGTGACAATAGGATAATTATGTATGTAAGGCCCATCTTCTCTTCTGGTATGAAGATAAAATGAGTGTATATATGAAAACCTCTTGTGAGTTAAGGAGTACCACGTGAGTCTGCGTGTGTGATTTTACAATAAGTCAAACAACTCAAAGCAGCACATCTCTTGGATCTTTTATTCACATTTTAGTTATTTTATTTATTTATTTATTTATTTTTTTAGAGACAGAGTCTTACTTTGTCGTCCTCGGTAGAGTGCCGTAGCGTCACAGCTCGCAGCAACGTCCAGCTCTTGGGCTTAGGTGATTCTCTTGCCTCAGCCTCCCAAGTAGCTAGGACCATAGGTGCCCGCCATAATGCCTGGCTATTTTTTTTTAATTGCAATTTGGCTGGGGCCGGGTTTGAACCTGACACCCTCGGTATGTGGGGCCGGCGCCCTACTCACTGAGCCACAGGTGCCATTTTGAGTTGGTGCCCCCAGTGGCCCAAAGGAGATGGGTATAGGGTTTTAGATAAGATCTCATAGGTGTAAACTAGGCTTTTTTTTTTTTTTGAGACAGTCTCACTATGTTGACCTCAGTAGCATGTTGTGGTGTCACAGCTCACAGCAATCTCAAACTCTTGGGCTTAAGTGATTTTCTTGCCTCAGCCTCCCAAGTAGCTGGGAGGGACTACAGGCGCCCGTCACAACGTCTGGCTATTTTTTTGTTGTAGTTGTCATTATTGTTTAGCTGGTCTGGGCCAGGTTCAAACCCACCAGTCTTGGTGTATATGGCTGGTGCTGTAACCACTGTGCTACAGGTGCTGAGCACCCCCACATCCCTATCTCATTAGTTCTTACCATTAAAAACCTCAAGTCCTGCTCTAGTTGTGGAGGTGACCCTTCTTTTACCTTTTTTTCACTGTGATAGTTTGAGGAGCAGCAGGCTTTTGAGAAGAGTCGCAAGTTCCTTCGGCAGCTGGAGATTTGCTTTGCAGAGAACCCGTCACACCACCAGAAGATTATCAAGGTCCTACAGGGCTGTGCAGACTGTCTTCCCCAGGAGATCGCTGAGGTACTCCTGCTTCCTTCCTATTGTCTTTTCGGCCTGAGGCCCTTCCCTTCTGTCTTCCCCTTATTCCATGGCCTTTTGCCTCTCGTGTACTATGAACTTCTTGGAGGAAATGAAGACGGTGAGGACTTTCAGGCTTACATATAGCACACTTCACTGGGATAGGTTAGGCTTGCCACCTGAGACCAGAGCCCGACTGATCTTCACAGGCTCATGCCACCAGTTCCTTAGAACCGATGTATAAGGAAGGAGGTTTTGGGCCAGGCATGATGGCTGACACCTGTAATCTAGCACTTTTCATTGCTTGAGGATAAGAGTTTAAGATCAGCCTGGTGAACCTTGCAAGACCTCATGTCTACAAAAAAAAAAAAAATTTTTTTTTAATTTTTTGAAACATCTCACTTTGTCACACTTTGTAGAGTGCTATGTTGTCATAGCTCACAGCAATCTCAAACTCTTGGGCTTAAGCCATCCTCTTGTCTTAGCCTCTTAAGTAGCAGGGACTAAAGATAATTGCTACAACGCCCAGTTATATTTAGAGACGGGGTCTCACACTAGCTCAGGCTGGTCTGGAACTCCTGAGCTCAAGCAATCTGCCTGCCTTGGCCTTCCAGAGTGCTAGGATTACAGGTATGAGGCACTGCGCCCAGCCTAAAGAAAAAAAATTTAAATTAGCTGTGTGTGTGTGTCTGTGTGTATGTGTGTGTGTATCTGCATGCTCACACCTGTGATTCAGATCGCCTGAACTTAGGAGTTTGAGACTAGTCTGAGCAAGAGGGGGGCCTCTCTCTACTAAAAATAGAAAAACTACCCAGGTGTTGTGGCAGGTGCCTGTAGTCTCAGCTACTCAGGAGGCTGAGGCAAAAGGATTGTCTGAACCCAAGAGTTTGGGTTGCTGTGAGCTATGATGAAGCCATAGCAATCTAGCCTGGGCCACAGAGGAAGACTGTGTCAATAAACAAACAAACAAATAAAATAAATAGAATAAATGAAGAAATAAATTAGCCAAGTATAGTGGCACAGATCTATAATCTCAGCTGTTCAGGAGGCTGCGATGAGAGGATCACGTAAGCCCAGGAGTTTGAGGCTATTGTGAGCTGTGACTCTGTCCCTGACCTGTAGCCTGGGTGCCAGAATGAGTACCTATCTTGAAAAATAAAAAGGGGGGGTCCCACCTTCTTGCTCTGCTTGTGTTAGTGACCCAGCTAGAGATGAGTAGTGCAGGAGTGGAAAGTACAAAAGTTAGGAATCAGCCTCATGTTAATACCCCTCCTATGTAGGTAGGCAGAGAGGGGGAGGTAAGTTTGTTCTCAGCTGGGTGTGGTGGCTCACCGCCTGTTATCCCAGAACTCTGGGAATCTAACGCAAGTGGATTGCTTGAACTCAGGAGTTCAGGAACAGTCTAAGTAAGAGTGAGACACCATCTCTAAAACTAGCCAGGGATTACGGCGGGCGCCTATCGTCCTAGCTACTTGGAAGGCTGAGGCAAGAGGATCTCTTGTGGCCAAGAGTTTGAGGTTGCTATGAGCTGTGGTGCCTTGGCACTCTACCAAGGTCAACAAGTTGGACTCTGTCTCCAAATAAATAAATAAATAAATAAAAAGAACATTTGCTCTGAAAGGCTCCATGCATCTCTCAGTTGACTAAGGAAGCAAGATGTGGATGTGGATGTGTGTGCATTACTTTGGATTGGTGGCCTAGAGAGGCCCTAGATTGGTGTTTTTCAACCTTTTTATCTTGCGGCACAATTGAACCTATAGTTAAACTTTCGAGGCACACTTAAATTATGTTCATCAAAAGAAAAAAAAAGTAAAATGAGGCCAGGTGTGGTGGCTCATATCTATAATCCTAGCACACTGGGAGGCTGAGGCGGGTGGATTGCCTGAGCTCACAGGTTTGAGACCAGCCTGAGCAAGAGGGAGACCCTGTCTGTAAAAATAGCTGAGCGTTGTGGAGGGCACCTATAGTCCCAGCTATGCAGAAGGCTGAGTCAAGAGAATTGGTTGAATCTGAAAGTTTGAGGTTGCTGTGAGCTGTAACACTATGGCGCTTTATGGAGGGCGACAAAGTGAGACTCTGTCTTAAAAAACAAAAAAGGTAAAAAGAAGAATATATTTACTGTTCTTTGAACTTCTTTCAAAAATAGTTTAATTAATGATTAAAAATTTGCATGGCACACCTAAGATCCTCTCACGGCACACTGGTTGAAAATCACTGCTCTAGAGACTTCATCTTCCCCTCTACAACTCTCTCCAGCTCAAGACACAGATGTGGCATCTCCTCAAGGGTCATGACCACCTGCAGGATGAGTTCTCCATCTTCTTTGACCATCTGCGCCCAGCTGCTAGCCGCATGGGTGACTTTGAAGAGATAAATTGGACTGAAGAGAAAGAATATGAGGTACAGGTCCTGAGGCTGCAGGAGGGTTGTGAAAAATAAAGGCCACGTGTGGGAGGGCTGTTGGCCTAGAGTCTGTGCTGAGTGGCACCAACTCCTCCCCAGTTTGATGGCTTTGAAGAAGTGGCACTGCCTGATGTGGAAGAGGAAGAGGAACCTTCCAAGATACCCACAGCCTCAAAAAACAAAAGAAGAAAAGAGATTGGGGTCCAAAATCATGATAAGGTATGCATCCTTGTTGAGGATTATCTGTTTCTCATGCACATACCTCTTGTTTTCTCATGAAATATTTCTCTGGATTAGTATGGTCCAGAATTTCTGGTCCAGAGCCCCTGGGGTCTGAGCCAATCATGGAGCACAAAGCAAAGATCAGGCTGACATGGACATGGGAAACTGCAGCTGCTGAAGAGACCCTGTGAGCCTCTTATTATAAGGATATTTCCCCCTTTGCTTTCTAGCCCAGAGCTGTTTCTCTTGCCCTTGAATATTAACATTTTCATTTATGTTCATGTGAGGAAATAGAACCAAGATTCCCCATATTGATAATAATGGTGAGGCGTGATGATGTGTACCTGCAGTCTCAGCTACTTGGGAGGCTAATGAATGATTTTCATTTGAGCTCAGGAGCTCAAGGCTGCAGTGAGCTATGGTTGTGTACTCTAACCTGGGCAACAGAGTGAGATTCCATCTCTTAAAAAAATCTTAGACAGGTATGGTGGCTAACAATTGTAATCCCAGCACTCTGGGAGGCTGAGGAACCTGAGCAAGAGCAAGACCCCATCTTTTCTAAAAATAGAAAAACTAGCTGGGCGTTGTGGGAGCACCTATAGTCCCAGCTACTCAGGAGGCTGAAGCGGGGGTGGGGGGGTGGGGGGGTGGATCCCTTGAGCCCAGGAGTTTGAGGTTGCTATGAGCTTTGACTCAATGGCACTCTGCCCAGGGCCACAGAGTAAGACTCGGTAAAAAATAAAAATAAAAGAAAAATGATAGCACCAAATACTTTGTTATGTATATTATATTAGAAAGTATCACCTATTGCTGTAAAATATTTTACATGGATTATTCATTCATTTAATTCTCACAATAACCCCATGGAGGAATTGCTATTGTTTGTGTTTTATAGAAGCCAAGTGAAGTGCAGAGAAACTTCCAGGGTCTTATGTTTAGTAAGTGGCAATCCTAAGATTTGAACCTAGGTAATCTAGCTCCAGAGTCTACTTCTATTTGCTGGTGTTCAAGAACTAATCTTTTTTTCATTAGTATAGTGGTTAAAAAAGAAATAAAAGTGGTCTTTTTAATCCATGTCTCTTTAGTACTTGTTTTTACTCTTTACTAAGCTGCTGCCTAGTTGCCAAATGACCTTGGGCAACGTATTTAGCCTCTTTGTTTCAGTTTCTTCATCTACATTTGGGTTATAATGGTACTTAGGTCTTGGCTTTTTTAAGTAGAGAGTATCATTTCGTGAACCTTCCAGGTGTACAAAGCCCTGTCTCAAGGGGATTGGAAAAGCGGGCAGAGCTCAAGGCATAGGGAGACAGTGATAGTGGGCTCTGGGAGGCTGAGGGAGAGTGGATTGCCTGAGCTCAACAGATTGAGACCAGGCTGAGTCAGAGCAAGACCTTGACTCTAAAAATAGCCAGGCATTGTGGCCGGCGCCTGTAGTGCCAGGTACTTGGGAGGCTGAGGCAAGAGAATTGCTTGAGCCCAAGAGATTGAGGTTGCTGTGAACTATGATGCTACAGCACTCTACCAAGGGTGACAAAGTGAAACTCGCTTATTTCTTAAAAAAAAAAAAAAAGGGGGCGGCACCTGTGGCTCAAAGGAGTAGGGTGCCGGCCCCATTTGCCCGAGGTGGTGGGTTCAAACCCAGCCCCAGGCAAAAACCACGAAAAAAAGAAACAAAGATAGTAGAGGAAATGGGTCCCATCTCTTGATGGAGCTCTCCAAGGACCTTACCTTAGATTGCACAGGACTTAAATAGTTCTTGAAACCTTTGGGCAATCAGGATTTGTCAGTCCTTTGGTCATTTAGGGGTTGTTTCAGGGATTCATAATAGGTCTTACTGTAATCCAGTCTATTGATTTCCCCCAGACAAAGTGATGAGATGGTATGTAAAAGAAAACAGATGGGGAGGTGTTCATAGGGGTCACAGGGTGGCTTCCTCTCTTGGTACTGAAAATACTTAGCAGGAAATCAAGCCTATGTATCTCATAGGAGACGGAGTGGCCAGATGGGGCCAAGGACTGTGCCTGTTCCTGCCATGATGGCGGTCCCGATTCTAAGCTGAAGAAGAACAAAAGGAGAAACTGTAGCCACTGTGGCAGCAAGGTGAGGAGGCGAGGACTGTCAGAGCTGTCTTGGGTAACCCTAAGCTTTACTGTTTGGGATCTTGTTTGCTACCAAAGATTTATACCTTATTGAATTCTGTACAAGATTATACACATATTGATATCCAGTGTACACATTAGGGTATATATGCAGAATAAATAGAATGTGTTAGAAATGTATGATGGATCTAGTTTACTGCTTTTAGAATTGGGGAAAACAATATTTCCCTCTTAGACTTTGTTTTTAATCAAATAAACCTTTGTTTAGGAAAATAGACTTTAAATAGGTTTAAATAGGTAGGGTTTCTTTAGAGTGGAGCTGGTTGGCAGTAGAAATATAGCTCTGGGTTAGAGAAGGAGTGGTGGGATCCAGTACGGTATTCTGGGCCATTTAAAATCCTTGGAGCACTTGCTGGGCATGGTAGCTTATACCTTTAGTCCCAGCAACTTGGGAGGCTGAGGTGGGAGGACTGCTTTGGGAGGACTGCTTGAGATCAGGAGTTTTAGGCTGTAGTGTGAGATGATTACATTTATGAATAGCCACTGCACTCCAGCCTGGGCAACATAGTGAGACCCTGTCTCTTGAGGAAAAAAAAAAGGTTTTGGAGCAGGCACCATGTTGGTCAACTTACTGAGTATTGGGCAGAGCTTCTTCCTTTTTGTGGGCTCCTAAGACATAAGAAGTCAGGACACCCTTGACCCAAAGGGACATCCCTATAGGTCTGTGACAGCAAATCCTACAAGAGCAAGGAGCCCCAGGAGCTAGTGGGCAACAGCCCCCACCGAGAGGCCAGCCCTATGGCTGGTGCTAAAGAGGCTGGACAGAGCAAGGACACGGTGGGAGAGGAAGCCCCAGAGGAGCAGGAAATCACTGAGGCGACCCAGAGCAGGATCGGCAGAAGCAGCAGAAAGGGAGAGATGCCTGTTCCAGGTGAGCAAGCTGACTGCCATCCCTTGCCAACCCAGGCCTCTTCTTGGATTTCTCAGCCTTATTCTCACACACTTCAAGCAGGAATCTGTGAGTCTGGATAAATAACAGCCTTTTCAGGAATGCACACACTTTCACTAATGACCAACAGGAAGCCCTTCTCCTATTCGTCATTTATTTTCTCTTCTATTGGCCTTACTTCCCTTGCAGAATTAAGAGCACTACCAGTTTGACATGATTCAGCATTGTCTTTCTCCACTCCCGTTCCTGAAGCCCTCCTCCTTGTCTTCAAATTCACTGTAGTCTCTGTTCTAAAAACTCAGCCATCTGCAACCTTGGCAGGGTGACTTTATGTCTTTGCATAGGTGACTTGACCCATTTCCCCCAGCACTCCCTTACTCCCAGAGGGTAGAGCATGATTGGGACAGCTCAGCTCAGTGGCCTCTGATAATGTTAATCCCTAGGTGCACCTTAATCTTGTCCTTAGGCCCTTATTTCCCTCCTAAGCAGGACTGGCAGCGGCAAGTACTGTGCTATCCTCTCCAGAAGTCGTCTTCACAGAACAGTTCCTTCTGGGTGACACACCACCTTGTTCACCAGAGGCTCCTCGGTTTCTTCCTAAATCTGGAGCTGTGCCCTACCCTGTGAGAAGAAATCTGGCTGGGCCTGAAGTCCTCTCCTGCCCCAAGTCATCCCTGAGACTTCAGAGAGAAAGGGAGGGCCAAAAGGCAGTGGGTGATTCCGAGGCTTTGCTGCTGGCCTGGGACACATCAGACACGGAGAAATCACTGGGCACTGTTGAGCCCCCTGCTTCCTTCCTAAGTCCTGTTTCCTCGAGAACCACAGACTTAGGAAGAACACGTATGTCTGGGAAACCAGATAATCTAGAGAACTGGCTGCCCTCAAGCAGAGTTGGGGGGAGGACAACAGATAGGGTGTCCCACATCCATGAATCTTCATCAGGAATAGACAATTCAGAGACTTCTCCCAAAGCCCCTAGGAGAGGCTTGGCCAAAGATAGTGGAATACATGGCAAGGGTCTTGACGGGGAGCAGCAGCTGAAGACCACAGAAGCTACTGTGTGTGCCAACAACAGCAAGGTCAGCTCCACCGGGGAGAAGGTTGTCCTGTGGACAAGGTAGGAACAGTGGGTACTATGTGTTTGGGAAGGGCACAGGAACATATTTGTATGGCTTCTGAGGATTAATCTTGATGTGTGGATTTCAGAGAAGCCGACCGTGTGATACTCACCATGTGCAAGGAGCAGGGAGCACAGCCACAGACCTTCAGTATCATCTCCCAGCAGCTGGGAAATAAGAGCTCTGCTGAGGTAAGTGGGGCTGACGAAGCCCTGTTAAAGAGTGGAGCCTTGAGCCCTGGTAGAACTAGGGAAGGCCTGGCAAGAAGACGACAGGGTGGACGGTGCCTGTGGCTCACTGAGTAGGGCGCCGTCCCCATTTACTGAGGGTGGTGGGTTTGAACCTGGCCCCAGCCAAACTACAACAAAAAATAGCCTGGTGTTGTGGCGGGCGTAGTTCCAGCTACTCAGGAGGCTGAGGCAAGAGAATTGTCTAAGCCGAAGAGCTGGAGGTTGCTGTAAGCTGTGACATCACAGCACTTTACTGAGGGCAACAAAGTCTCTCTAAAAAAAAAAAAATTTAAAAAAAGAGGACAGGGTGGCCAACTAGGAGGAAGAAAGATAGGAGTTTGCAAATTCCAGGCATAGCCCTAAGGAAGGGCTTGACGTTCAGGGTGGCAGTGGTCCCAAGGAAAGAGAGAGGCCTTGGAGTTTAAGACAGAAGCTCCCACATTTCCACTCGTTTTGTTTTTAGGAAGAGTGTGACTTTGGACAAAGTATTTAGCCTCTTTAGTTTCCTTATCTACAAGGACGCAGCATTTACAACCTTGCTGTGTGGAATAAAGTATTTTTCAGGCTAGGTATAGTGGCTCATGTCTTATCTCAGCATTTAAGGAAAGTAAGGCAGGACGATTGCTTGAGGCAAGCAGCTGGTGATCCAACCTGAACAATGTAGTGAGACCCTGTATCTACAAAAAAATTATGGTGGCACACACCTGTAATCCTAGCTACTCAGGAGGCTGAGACAGAAGAGGATCACTTGAGCCTAGGAGTTCAAGGTCACAGTGAATTATGAATGTACCACTGCTCTCTGGCCCCAGCCTGGGTGACAGAGCAAGACCTTGTCTCTGAAAAAGAAAAAAACACTTCAAATTGGTACATGGTGTTAATAAATCTTAAAATGTTGGGACATGCCTGTGGTGGCTCAACTGTAATCCAAGCATTCTGGGAGGCTAAGGCAGGAGGATCCCTTGAGCTCAGGAGTTTGAGACCCCATCTCTACTAAAGATAGAAAAACTAGCTAAGTGTTGTGGGTAGGCACCTATAGTCCCAGCTGCTTAGGAGACTGAGGTAGTAGGATCACTCAAGCCCAGGAATTTGAGGTTGCAGTGCACTATGACACTATAGCACTTTAGTCTGGGCAATGGATTGAGACTTGAGCCCAGTTTGAGACCAGCCTGGTTAATATAGTGAGACCCCATCCCTTTAAGTAAATGTTAGTAAAGAATGGTAAATATAGCTCTTCTCATTTCCTCCTAGGTTTCCCACCGTTTCCGAGAACTCATGCAGCTCTTCCACACAGCCTGTGAGGCCAGCTCTGAGGATGAGGATGATGCAACTAGTACCAGCAATACGGACCAGCTATCTGACCATGGAGACCTGTCTGAGGAGGAGCTGGATGAGTGATAATCCAGAAATGGGTCATCTGTACAGACCAAATTCAGCACCTCCCGCGACACTGGGGGACAGGGTAGCTGTACTCTGCTCCCCGCTCTCGAGCTCAGGGTACAGATCTGGAGAATAGGAGCTCAGGACAAGGACAAAGTAAGGTGTGGGGTGGGGCCAAGGGCTTTGCCATCCTATATATTGTTCAAGGTCTTTTACAAAGACCTCACAAATCTCTGTAAAGAGCATGAAGGGAGAGTGGGACTCAGCTTTTTCTACTTTTTTTTGGTCTGATGCACATATTTATCATTCTGTGATCTGATCGGTCTAATCGCAGTGTTTCTGAATACAACAAATGTGTGTGTTGGTGGAGCTAGTCTCAGGACACCAGGCTCCTGCATCCAGTAGTTTTTATTGTAAACTAGCTCTTTTCCCCCACCCTGGAGCTTTAGTGGGTAGGGCTATCGCCATCCTGGTAGCACTGGGCCAGGCTTTGTAGCTCTTGCAGCAGCTCCTCGAGGTCATCCTGTTCCACTCCAGAATCCATGAAGCTGGCCCATCGTCGCAGGTCGAGTTTGGTGAGCTCTTTCGCCAAGGCTTCCAAGGTGCGGTACAAGGATGAGGAAGAGCACAATGCTCCCAATACAGGGATGCTGCTCACTGCTGTGAGGGAGAGAGCAGCAGGCCTGTGAGTGGGACTCAGTAACATTGATAGGAAAGTCTGGGCCTTGGTAGACTTGACTGTAAAGTAACTCAGTAAATCTTGTGTATTGTCCCCTTAGTATGCCAGTTCTGGAGAAAAAGCATTTTTCTTGGGAGCTGTAGGGTGAATAAAGGAACATTTAACTGTGAACTTTTAAAGTACTTCTAAGAAGGGGGAGATAGTAAAACCTGTCCCATACTTGAAATCGCCATTTTCTTCACCTTTTAACATACCTGCCCCTTTCGGGGGACCATTGAGAACTACACCATGCTGGTGGCTGAAGCTTGAAGAGAAGAGATGGGGGTAAGGAGGAGCCACCATGCAGGGGGTCAGCAGCAGATGGGAAGAACTGTGGGGGCAGAAAACAGCAGTGAAATGAGCAAGAAGTCAAAGGATGTCTAAGGTCTGGGAAAGGGCAGAAGC
The DNA here is from genome assembly GCA_963573935.1 of Arctocebus calabarensis. NCBI lineage: Eukaryota > Metazoa > Chordata > Mammalia > Primates > Lorisidae > Arctocebus > Arctocebus calabarensis. The sequence continues at coordinate 22,453 of CAUYON010034431.1, forward strand.
CTTTACACTGACCTCCTGACTCTGGGCTGCTGCTGTTGTAAATACTGGGCCAAGACTTCTTCCCCAGTGGTACACGCATGGAGTGGGGAGGGCAGAGGTGTCCCTGGGGAGAGCTGGCTACGAGAACAAAGCAAAAACACCTTTAAGGGCTGGGCAAGGTGGTTTATGCATATAATCCTAGCACTCTGGGAGGCTGAGGCAGGTGGACTGCTTGAGCTTAGGACCAGCCTGAGCAAGACCCTGTCTCTAAAATTAGCCAGGTGTTGTGGCAGGTTCCTGTAAGTCCCAGCTACTCAGGAGGCTGAAGCAAGTGAATTGCTTAAGCCCAGGTGTTTGAGTTTGCTGTGAGCTATGATGCTACAGCACTCTACCCAGGGTGACAAAGTTAAACTCTATCACACACACAAAAAAAACCCAACAAAAAACCCATACCTTTAATCTGTGGCAGCATGAATAAAATACTAAGAATTCCTATGTTCTCATGCCATCAGCTAAATCAAGGATGTTCAGGGTCTTTTTTCCCTCTTAATGGGGAATTGTCATTAGAATGCTCAGAGACATTAGGGAGACTAGGACAGAAAACAAAAATCTGACAAGGACTCCTGAGGCCCACCAGTCCTCACCTTGTGTGGAAGGCTTTGTCTACACCCCTCAGCACCACTGATTGGGCAAAGCAGTGTGTTCCAGAAGGGTTCCCACATGCAGAAAGTGGGGTCCATGGGGTGGCTCCTCCAAGCTGCACCAGTGAATCAGGAAGGGACTGGCCTGGAACCAAGGGGAAGGGGATGGTTGCTCCTGCTGTCACCACCTGAAGAAAAGGAAGAAAACGGGTTATAGAACTTTTTGTCAGCATTGACCAGACTCCCCACAAAGTTTCATACCTTTTTCCCAGAGAAGCTCAGCATATCAGCCAGATGAACCATGGACACTGGAGAGGATCGCAGGCGGTAGGGGACAGTGACTGTGTCCAAGGCTGTAGCCAGGATGGCGCTGCAGTGGACGGGCAAAGCAGCCTATAAAGAGGACACTGAGAAGGAGTACTTGGCCTTTTGGGTCTGGAAAAGTGTGTGGAAGCAGAATATTAATGGCAGAGAGGTTTGGGGGATGAAGCAGGGGTTGTGTCTGGCCCAAGACTAGACAACCAGAGGACACTGTGATCTAAGAGGCCACATCACAGCCACGTTCAAGCTCAGGCCTCAGGAACAGAGCCAGACACTGCTTTGGGGAGTCTGAGGAAGCCCTGAGGCCAGCTGCTGTCAGAGCAAGAGCCCTGGGCCTTACATTGTAATGCAGGTAAGGGAAGGTGACAGGTGGCTCAGGTCGCAGGCCTAGGCTTCCACCCAGGGATAAAGGGCACACGAGAGAGCTGTGAGCAGTCAGGTGTACCAGACCGAAAGCTGTATTTAACAGGCGGTAGATGTTTTTCTGGGGCTCCTGGTGGAAAAAAGAGAGTAGTTTGCATTAAGTAACTTTCTCACCAGGATTCTTGATTCTTATTTCTTTCTCCCTAACCTGTGACTACTTTTTCTTCCAAGTTCCACTCACCCCAAGATTGTAGGGACCAGGTAGTAGGCCCCAGGTTATTATTCCTCGCCCTGAATATTCATCTTGTAGTAACTCTGCAGCTTTAGCCCCTACCCCAGAGAAGCCATCATGCAGGTCACATAGGATCTGGAAGCCCTGGACAAAGGTGAATGATGAAAGAATAATTAGCGTATGATGAGAAAAGCTGCTAACCTGGAGTCTACCTCACCACACAGCTACCTGCAAGAAGTCACATTCTTCCACGTAGAAATGCAGCCTGTCCTCCAGCTCTTCTAGATACCTGGGTTCGTTCAGGACACCCTCCCCTTGGCCAAAAGCCTCAAGCCGACCTGCTTCCCTGTCAAATGTGATCCCAGAGTTAGAACTTCCTTCCTCAACAACTCAAGGCTCCTTTGTCTGCAGGGCAGATGCCTTACAGCCTCTGGGGTCCCCATACCCATCATGGTTGTACTTCTGGATCATACAGATGCTCCGGGGATGGAGATGGACTCTAAGGAAATCTGACCAGACTCTGATGCTGCCCTCTGTGGGAACCAGTGGTTTTGGAGTTGCAGCAGTGGCATGTGGAGGGGGACCTGCAGATAAAGCAGAGAAAATGTACCTTTGTCAATATTCCTGCTTTGCCCAAGCCCCTGTCCACCAGTATCTCCAAAAGTCTTACCTTTGCCATTGGGAATAGATTTGACCCTCCAGATACCTTCACTACTCAGCACTCCCTGGGATGGGTGAGAAAAACCTACATTTAGTTCTAGGCAATTCAGAGGCAAGGGTAATTTGTTCTCTCCGACTTTGCTGGCCACATCCCACAGCCTCCTTTATATTTGAGTAGGTCACATTATTCTTAGGAAAAGAAGTGCTTCTTCCCAAAATTCGTAGTAACATCCTGTGTTTACAGTGACTAAAACCCTCTTTTTTTTTTTTTTTTTTTTTTTTGAGACAGAGCCTCAAGCTATCACCCTGGATTGAGTGCTTGGCATCACAGCTCACAGCAACCTCCAGTTCCTGGGCTCAAGCGAGTCTCTTGCCCCTGCCTCCCAAGTAGCTGGGACTACAGGTGCCTGCCACAACGCCCAGCCATTTTTTGGTTGCAGCTGTCATTGTTTGGCGGACCTGGGATGGATTTGAATCTGCCAGCTCAGGTGTACGTGGCTGGCCCCTTAGCAGCAGAGCTTAAAACCCTCTTAAGTTCACTTTTCATCTGCCCCTGTGGAGGCACTCTGGTTATTGTGGTTCAGGACTAAGCCTTACCTCTGCCCCAGGAAGGTCCTGGAGGTGAAAGCTCTTGGGATAGAGCTCCTCTTGGTGTGTGGTGAGCTTCCCCTGCCTAAAAGAGAATGGAGATTGAGTAAGGAAACTATCAGTTCTTCAGCTCTCTGCACACCCTCACTGCTCTCCACATATTAGCTACCTACCATGCGATCGCAGCGTCCAGCTGTCTGTCCCTGTAGAGTCCGCCTTCCTCCTGTAGGGAGCTTAGACTACCTGTGCAGAAGTGAATAACGCTAGGTTAAGGCCTGGGCACCCTTTCCCAGCCTTCGCTAACTTTCCTGCCATCACCTGACGGCCTGCTGTCACCTTCCTTCAGCACTTGGCCTTTGCCGCTTTGATTATGCATTAGATAGGAGGGCTCTGGGAGAAGCTAGATTCCGTCCCTCCGTTCCCAGTTTAGTTATCAGCTTGTGGGACTCGGGCAGAAGCCAACCCAGCGCCCTACAGGAGTCCAACATCTTACAATCCCTAAGGACTAGCGGCCTGTTCCAGCGGAATGGGCACTTGAGTGGAGGTAAGTTTCGCCTCCCTGCGCCCTGCGGTCTTCGGAGCGTTGCGGTCGGCTCGTCTGCAACCCAGTAGGGAGGGCCACTCTCGGCTCCGGCTGACCCCTGTCGCCGCCTCACCCTTCAGATCCACGAGTATGAGGCGTGGCGTGTAGGTCTCCTGGCCGTGCAGCGTCCGGCCCGTGCGGTACAGGACGTCGGGGCTCAGCTCTCCGGGTGGCTCCCGGGCCTCTGCCGCTTGGCCTAGCGCAGCATCCTGTGGAGGCGCAGAGGAAGGACAGGGCTCAGAGGCGGCTCGGGCAGGCCGGCAGTCAGGGCCACGTACTCGGAACGGCTACACTGGACCTCACCTGCTGGTTCCACCAGTGCGCACCCACGAAGCCGGCGAAGTGCCCCAACTGCAGCGTGAGCACCTCCCGGACCCCGCCCGCCATGCCGCGCCGCCGCTGTGTTCGATGCCCCTTGCCGATTGGCTAGGCAGTCTCTGGGAGGGGCCTGGCTCTCCCGGTGCTATTGGCCCACGAGAAGATCCTTCCCTGTTGAGTAAACGAGTCGTTGGGCACTGGAGGCTCCGCCCACCAGCCCCTCCATCCTGGGCGTGGCTTAACCGGCTCCCAGTGGTTGCGAGCCTCGCCGGAAGTTGCGGACGCCTGAGGGCGGGGATCCTGCTTTTCGGTCGTCTTTGCCTTTATGGTACGCGGCGCTTCTGTTCCTCTTGAGCCTCCTCACGCAAAGGTCTCTGCTGGATAGAGCGCGGATTCTGATATTAAGTGGGCACTAGGCGTCCGGATCGCTGGGCTCTGGAATTCAGACCAGCAAGAGCAAGAAACACAGCAAGATCTCATCTCTACTACAAATACAAAGGCCTGTGGCTCAAGGTGACGGATTCAAACTCGGCCCCGGCCAAAAACTGCAAAAAAAAGAAAGGAAGGCTCGGCGCCTGTGGCTCAGCGGGCTAAGGCGCCAGCCACGTACACCTGAGCCGACGGGTTCGAAGCCAGCCCAGGAATTGGTGGATGCTGTGAGCTGTGATGCTGCAGCACAATATCCAGGGTGACAGCTTGAGGCTCTGTCTCAAAAAAAAAAAAAAAAAAAGGAAAGGAAAAAAAAGAAAAACTAGTTGGGCGTTGTGGCAGGTGCCTTTAGTCCAAGCTACTACTCAGGAGGCTGAGGCAAGAGGATCGCCTGAGCCCAGGAGTTTGAGGTTGCTGTGAGCTTTGATACCTCAGCACGTTACCCAGGGCAAGTGAGGCTTTTTTTTAAAAAAGAGATAGTTTCACTTTGCAGCCCTCGTTAGAGCACTGCTGAATCACAGCTCACAGCAACTTCCAACTCTTGGACTTAGGCAATTCTCTTGCCTCAGCCTCCCAAGTAGCTGGGACTACAGGTGCCCGCCACAACGCCGGGATATTTTTTGTTGCAGTTTGGCAGGGGTTGGGTTTGAACCTGCCACCCTCAGTATATGGGGCCGGCGCCCTACCCACTGAGCACAGACACCACCCAACTGTCAATAAAACAACAAAAAAATTGGATTCATTACATCTGATGTCTGCTGAAATAGGTTAGTGTTTCATTCTCTTAGGTACTTGGAGAAAGCGGTTGGGCTGTATAAAGCTGCTGGAAACAAAGAATTTCAGGGAGGGTTCCAGGAATCATCAAAGGATGTAAGTATAAAAAGAAAATGAGTGTTCAGTGTCTGGGAGGGAGAAATTAAGCTGTGAATCTTTTTTGAGACTGAGTCTCACTTGGTCACCCTTTGTAGAGTGCCAGGGCATCTTAGCTCACAGCAACTTCAAACTCTTAGGCTTGAGTGATTCTCTTGCCTCAGCCTTCTGGGTAGCCGGGACTACAGGCACCCACCACAACGCCCAGCTATTTTTTAGAGATGCTTGCTTGGGCTCACGCTGATCTGGAACCTGTGAGCTCAGGCAGTCCACCTACCTCAGCTTCCCAAGTGTTGGGATTACAGGCATGAGCCACCATACCCAGCCTGTAAGCTGTGAATCTTGATTTGCTGAACTGAACAAAGTCTAGAACCAGAATCACTGGAAATTTCTGTACAATTGAGTCTCTTCAGCTCCCCAACATGCAGAATACCAGATACATTCAATTTGGCCAATCTGAAGGTTCTTCATAATATAAACCTAACAAAACATTTTAAGAATATGTTTAATTTTTTAAAGGAAAAGATCCATGATTATCTTAAATGTGAAAACCACATCCAGTAAACCAGTATGTGTTTCAGGAATAAGAAGACATCTTATCGCCATATGTTCTCAGTCATTTCACCAGCAACTCATTTCAGTGAAGGTCTAGAGGCAACTGCAGTGTTGTCCAGGCTGATAAGTAGAAGCCTGATTGCTCTCCTTTTGTGGTGATTCCATGTGATTGAGTCCAGTTCTTCCCTGTATGTTGTAAATGTGGCTTAGAGGTAGGCACACAACTGCTCTAGTTGCCAGGGGTTTGCATTACTTAGGAACAGCAGCTCCTTCTTCCCTTCTTCTGTATGAGCTAAGATGGAGTCAAACACAAGTAAGTGGTAGTTTCCTCCTGCTCCATTGCATTCTCCAGAAAATACTCTGTAGTCAGAGGTTATCTTATCTGGATTATGTTCTGATGGAATTAGCATCTCCCAAGAGATCTCACTTCTAGATCCTTCATTCTTTTCTATGCATAGAAAAGCATTCTTTTTCTATGCATAATTTCCTTTTCTGTCTCCTCTAATCAGTATCTATCTTTCGCCCTCCACTCTCAGAATTATCTTGTGGACTTTAGGACTTTCCAACTCCCTTAGAACTCTGTCCACAGTGCTTGCCATCTATCATGCTGGCTGCAGCAACTTTTATATTCCTTTTTGTACTCTTTTACAAACCTATTCCTGGGCGGCACCTGTGGCTCATCAAGTAAGGCGCCGGCCCCATATACTGAAGTTGGTGGGTTCAAACCCGGCCCCGGCTGAACTGCAAAACAAAAAAATTGCCGAGCATTGTGGCGGGCGCCTGTAGTCCCAGCTACTCGGGAGGCTGAGGCAAGAGAATCGCCTAAGCCCAGGAGTTGGAGGTTGCTGTGAGCTGTGTGACGCCACAGCACTCTACCGAGGGCCATAGAGTGAGACTCTGTCTCTACAAAAAAAAAAAGAACCTATTCCAATTATTATTTACTCTCTGTCTAGCAAGAAAGCAACTTTTACTTATCTACATCTCATTTCACAACCTAGAGGAGAGGGCAAGGGCAAATAACAGCTGAGATGCTTTCAAAGTGGACCAAACGTGGAGGTAAGAGTTAAGTTTTGTATATGTACCAGGTTGGGTGTAGCAAAGGGTTAGTTTGGTGCTGGTGTAGCTCTCACTTGGTATGAAATATCCTATGGGTCTTCTAGCATATGACTCTATCAACTGAAGTTTGCTGAATGAATAAATGCAACAAAGAGACAAAGAGAATGGCTGTAACCCAAACACCTGGAAACTGCTCAATGGCTCAATGCTTTGTCTCTTTTTTAACATGAACATTTTATTCTGGACTAAGATGAGAATTTAGGGAGAAATATAACCTCTTGTAAATTAAACCTTACCCCACCCACCTTTTCTGTATTATCTTATTAGTCAGAAATAACCCAAGATAAAGGGAAAAAAATGAAGTAACTATTACAGACTATTGCTGAGGGAAGAAGAGATCAAGGCTCTAATTCAGTGGGATTCTGTTGTGAGCACCAAGACCTGATAAGAAAAATTAAATTACCTTTTTCATGTTGAAGCCACTTGTTCTCCAAGTAATACTGAATACAACTTTCAAATTCCTTTGGGTTATAATTAGAAACCAGAATGGGAATAAAGGGATCCAGGGCATCAAAACCTTCCTAGAGAATAAAAACAATGACATAGGGTTAAGGAACAAACTGGCAAAGGGAAAAATAATGCTTACAGCACTTTGAGGGCAAGGTCTTTGTTTTTCTTTTCCTCGTTTTGTTTTTAGAGGCAGGATGTTAGCTGTCTGGGCTGCTATGGTGCAGTGGTATGATCACAGCTGTCTGCAGCCTCAAAGCCAGGGCTCAGGACATTCTTCTGCCTCAGCCTCTTGAATAGCCAAGACAACAGGAACATGCCATCATTCCCAGATAGTTTTTTAAACTTTTTGTAGAAAGGAGGGTCTCACTATGTTGCCTGGGCTATTATGAACTCTTGGTCACAAACGATCCTTCTACTTCAGCCTCTCAAAGTGCTGGGGTTATAGGTATTAACCACTGTGCCCAGATGTTTTTCTTCTGTTCAACTCTACTCCTCTCTCTCTAGCTACCCTGACTTACATAGGACTCTACATGTGGTGGCCATTACTGTTGCTCTACATCGTCACAAGAATAATACAGTGGAAACTCCATAGCTGACCTCCTCCTTCCACCTCCTTAGGTTTCTTTTTTTTTTTTTTGAGACAGAGTCTCAAGCTGTAGCCCTCAGTAGAGTGCCATGATGTCACTGCTAACAGCAACCTTAAACTCTTGGGCTTAAGCAATTCTCTTGCCCTCGGCTTTTTTTTTTTTTTGGTTTTAATTGTCATTGTTTTGCGGGCCTTAGCTGGATTCAGACCCGCCAGCTGTGGTGTATGTGGCTGGCACCTTAGTTGCTTGAGCTACAGGCACCAAGGCTTTTCTTTTTTAGAGACACAGTCTCAGTTTGTGGCCCTCTGTTGAGTACCATAGCATCACAGCTCACAGCAACCTCCACCTCTTGGGTTTAGGTGATTCTCCTGCTTAGCCTCCCAAGTTGGGACTACAGGTGCCCGCCATAACACCTAGCTATTTTTTTGTTGCAGTTTGGCCAGGGCCAGGTTTGAACCTGCCACCGTCGGTATATGGGGCCTGTGCGCAACTCACTGAGTCACAGGCGCCGCCCTCCACCTCCTTAAGTTGATCTAATTTCCACAGAGGGGTCTACTGACCACCTCCATGTGTAGAACAGGTTGTTCCAGTCCTTGAGTGGTCAACTTAAAGAGATTCTACTATATCTCAAAAGAGATAATGCTTCAGGAGGGGCATGCCATTTCTCTGAGTATAGTTTTTATTTTTGGAGAGTTCTGACTTTTGAACTAAGTTAATGTTTCATGTACTCAAAAAGAGATAATAAAGTTAATAATGCAAGAAAAGACCCTATGCGCTGAGCCAATGTGAACTACTTTTAAGCGAATACGTACATATATGGCTATTGAGAACTGATTTTTGGGCTTGGCGCCTGTGGCTCAACGGGTTAAGGTGCCAGCCACGTACACCTGAGCTGGTGGGTTCGAATCCAGCCTGGACCCGCCGAACAACAATGATGGCTGCAACCAAAAATTGGCCAGGCGTTGTGGCGGGCGCCTGTAGTCCCAGCTACTTGGGAGGCAGAGGCAAGAGACTTGCTTGAGCCCAGGAATTGGAGGTTGCTGTGAGCTGTGATGCCACAGCACTCTATCCAGGGTGACAGCTTGAGGCTCGGTCTCAAAAAAAAAAAAAAGAGAACTGATTTTTGTTATTTTTGAAAAAATTTCCTAACACAGCATTGAGGAAGATTTCTTTTTATTTTATTTAATTTACTTTATTTACTTATTTTTTTTTTTTTGTAGAGACAAGAGTCTTACTTTATCGCCCTCGGTAGAGTGTTGTGGCATCATAGCTCATAGCAACCTCCAACTCCTGGGCTTAGGCGATTCTTTTGCCTCAGCCTCCCGAGTAGCTGGGACTACAGGTGCCTGCCACAATGCCCAGCTATTTTTCTGTTTTTGCAGTTCGGCCGAGGCCAGGTTTGAACCCGCCACCTTTGGTATATGGGACCAGTGCCCTACTCGATGAGCCACAGACACTGCCCTCTTTATTTTTTGAGACAGAGTCTCACTATGTCACCCTTGGTAGAGTGGCACGCTGTCACAGCTCACAGCAACCTTAAACTCTTGGTCTTAAGTGATTCTCTTGCCTCAGCCTCCCAAGTAGCTGGTACTACAGGCACCCACCACAACATGCGGCCATTTTCTTGTTGTAGTTGTTTAGCTAGTCAGGGCCGAGTTTAAAGCCGCCACCCTCGGTATATGTGGCTGGTGCTGTAATAACTGTGCTGTGGAAGCCGAACCAAGGAAGCAGATTTCTTATTGTTGTCTATGAGGGTTAGAAATATGGAAAGGGGAAGGATAAAATGAATGCTGTGATGCTAGTGTGGGACTGGCAATCAGTATGAACTCCTAGTTTTTGACTCTGAGTAGAGAAACAGACATAGATATGTGTGGATGTGTACATATAAACAAATACAGTGCATACACACACAGTTCACACAAACATAATGCATGTATGTGTACATGAATACTAAGTCTATCTATTTACTAGCTCTGCTGAGAGGACCTAGAAGAAATGAAACCCCAGTAGCAATGAGTATACCTACCTCTCAGGTCTTCGTTTCTAAATACCATTCTCCTCTAAAACAAACTATGGATCTTTGGAGAAATGACTGACTCCATGGTTAGGGTATGGCAAGTACAAGATGAGTCTGTCAGAAAGGAAAGAAGTGCTAAAAAGACAAAGACATGTCAAAAGGACATAGAAGCCAGCTTGAAGGAGCTTCTAATGGCTAAATCTGGGATAATTTGACTATCAAAATAAAAAATGATAGTAGGCTTGGTGGTGGTTCATGCCTGTAATCCCAGCACTTTGGGAGGCTAAGATTGAGGGATTGCTTCAGGCCAGGATTCGAGACCAACCTAGCCAGAGTAGTGAGACTCAGTCCTTAAAAAAAAATTAGCTGAGTATAGTAGTGTATACCTGTAGTCCTAGGCTACTCAGGAGGCTGTGCAGGAGGATCACTTGAAGCCAGGAGCTGGAGGCTGCATACAACAATGATTTATGCCACTGTATTCCAGCCTAGAGCACAATTCTGTGTTAACAACAGTATAACAGGCTCAGCGCTTGTAGCTCAGTGGCTAGGGCACCAGACACATACACCGGAGCTGGAGTGGTTCAAATCCAGCCCAGGCCTGCCCAACAACAATGACAACTACAACCAAAAAATGGCTGGGTGTTGTGGCAGGTACCTGTAGTCCCAGCTACTTGGGAGGTTGAGGCAATAGAATTGCTTAAGCCCAGGAGTTTAAGGTTGCTATGAGCTGTGATACCATGGCGTTCTACCCAGGGTGACAGTGTGAGACTCTGTCTCAAAAAGACAAAAAACAATACTACAACAGAAAGAAAGTAGAAGGCCAGGGCGGTGCCTATGGCTCAAAAGAGTAGGGCATGGTCCCCATCTACCAGAGGTGGTGGGTTCAAAGCAGCCCTGGCCAATGAAAAAAAGAAAAAGTAGAAGACCAGGTGTGGAGGCTCATACATATAATCCTAGCACTCTGGGAAGTCAAGGCAGGTAGATTGCCTGAGCTCAGGAGTTTGAGACCAGCCTGAGCTACAGCGAGACCCTGTCTCTAAAAATAGCTGGGCGTTGTGTAGAGTGCCTACAGTCCCAGCTATTTGAGAGGCTGAGGCAAGAGGATCACTTGAGCCCAAGAGTTTGAGATTACTGTGATCTAAGATGCCATGGTACTCTACTGAGGGTGACTAAGACTCTGTCTCAAAAAAAAGATATAAAGCAGAAGGGAAACTTTCTAATTAGAAAGTTAAAAATAATGTATCTTTAGATGAAATGATAGAGCTAGAAACTCTCCAGTTAGCTACTGTCATAATAATAACTGATTCAGGAAAGAATCACTAATGTAATAAATACTAAAATTAGTTAGTGGAACTTTGAGAAATAATTGGATTGTTACATAGTCTCATGGTATATAGTCTAATGGTACCAAAATACTTACTGATTACAAAAAGAAAATAGTAACCTTACTGAGGAGTAACCAGATGGATATCACCTCAACTAAGTGTTCAGAATTAACTCCACCAGTAATGGGAGAAGCAGAGTTTAGATGCCTTTTGATCTGATGCACTCACTAAAACATGGCATCCCTCTGATGTCACTTCTACTCAGGAGAAAACATTGGACCTCATAAATTGAATAACCTACAATATAACTGGCATGAACTTTTAAAAATATATAAATATTAAGGTTATTAAAGATAAAGACTGAGTAACTGTCACAGGTTAAAGGAAACCAAAGAGACATGACAATTTAATACAGTACCCAGGACTCTCCTTTTGTACACATATAAAGGATAACTGGGGTAACTGGCTAAGTCAGAGTAAGTTAAACAGACTAGGTAAAAGTACTATATCAACATTATTTTCTAATTTGGATAATTGTGCTATGGTTATATACTAAAATATCTCTGTTTTTAGGAAAGAGACATTAATTAAAGAAAAAGAGGCAGTGTATCTGCAGGTTATTGCCATATAATTTTGAAAAAAAAATGTGGAAGAGAGAGGAAGAAGGATAAAACAAATAGGATAGAGTCAACATTTCAGAAATCTGGGTGAAGGGCATACAAGAATATGAGTTTTCTCCAAGTCTGAGATTATATATAAATAAAGAGATCAATAAAAAGGTGTCTCTTTAAATAGAGTAACTATGGGAAAACAAATTTTCCTATAACTTGACCTTTCCCAGTAATTCCTGGGGTAGATACGCTCTCCTGGGCTTAAAGAGAGATCCAGTTTGGCTCAAAGTTGACACAATGGCGCCTCCATGCTGAAAGAAAGGAGAAAAGGCTGAATTGGAAAAAGCTAAAAAGATAGAAAAATGCAATTTAATCACCATTTTTTTTTTTTTTTTGGCAGCCATATAGTATACTGGCAGTATATGTTTTGACAGTTAAATGGCAAATAAATTGGTTCTAGATTTGGTGACAATAAATTGCTACATGATCTTAAATTTATCACAACTTATTTTGGGGTACTATCTGTACTTACCCAGTCATTTTTCACCATTTTCCTCAGGTTGTGAATAAGTGCCAGCTCCTCTGGGGCAATCTGCACATTGGTCAATGAGAGAGATCATTACTTGCTTTCACTAGATGCTTGCCTGAGACAACCAACTGACAATAATAATAATAAAAAAATCCTCACCTACTACATAATCATGGTACCTAAAGGTACACTAGATAAGCCACATAGCTGCTGGCTCTAGAACTTCCATGCTTTTGGAGATTAACAACAGTCACAAAGAGAGAAAACACTACTGCCCTAAATCACCCCCTTCCTTAATGTTTCTGATCTTTTCTGCTCAGACAATTCAGCCTCATTTTGAAATGAAAATAGAAAGAATGAAAACATAGCTTCAGCTATCATCCTCTTTCCATAACACTCTCCCTTAGTTTTCAATGAATGGTGGAATTCTTGGCACAAAAGCACTGCCTCCTCCTTTTGATTCTATTTTCACCATGTATCTTTCTTTCTTTCTTTTTTTTGGAGATAGGGTATCACTCTGTTGGCTGAGCTAGAGTATGGTGGCATAATCATAGCTCATTGTAGCCTCAGACTTCTGGGCTCACGTGCCCAAATAGCTAGTGCTACAGGTGCACACCACCATGCTTGGCTAATTTAAAAAAAATTTTATGTACAGATGAGGTCATGCTACGTTGCCCATGCTGCTCTTAAACTCAAGCAGTCTGCCTGCCTTGACCTCCTAAAGTGCTGATATTACAGGAGTGAGCCACTGTACTTCACCACATTGTATTATCTTAATTCCAATATTCCTAGGTAAGATAATGTGTTGTATAGTCTACAAAGCTAAGATGTAGCTTCTGTACATGTTGAAACCAGAAATCAGAAAAACTAACATAGAGAAACTTAAGTGTTCCTACCAGGCTTTTATCTTCCCTTTTAAGAGTGGTCCTTCCCCACAGAGCATTGATTCCATCCACAGCTACCAGGAGGTGAAAAATACCCAATGAACTCTGCCTCTTTAGCTCTTTCAGCACAATCCCAACTGCATCTGTGGCATTTCTCACCCGTGTTATGCCCTGTTGGGAGAGGAAGTGGCAAACAGCACTACAGGCACTCTTCTCAGATCACAACATGGTTCACATTCAGTCTTTTCTTATACCTGTTCAACTACTTCTCCCAGAAGACTGCCTTTCTCAGTGCTGTCTCTCTTATTCCAGACATACTTCTCTTGAACTTTTATCTAAAACAAACAAAATAAAAAGTCAAAAAAAGGTTAGTGGGCTAAGGGTAAACCCATTCCTTGAGCTGGTTTCAATTTATAGTTCAGATCCTCAGTGTGGTTAGTAACTCATTTCTGTCTGAAACACTGAAAAAAAAAATGTAAGAGATTATGATTTAAAAGGTCCAGAAGGAAGCTGTTACATCTGCAGTTTTTTAAAAAAAAGAGGGGTGTTGCCCTGTGACACAGGATACGGTGTAGTGGCACAAGCATAGCTCACAACAGTCTCAAACTCCTGGGTTGAAGCAATCCTCTAGCCTCAGCCTGAGTAGCTGGGACTATCGGCATGTACCACCTCATGCCTGGCTATTTCATAAAACAAAATTTGTGTTTTACAGATAGGGTCTTGCTATGTTACCCAGGCTGGTCTTGAACGCCTGGCCTCACGTGATTCTCTGCCTTAGCCTTCTTGATATCTGGGATTATAAACATGAGCCACCCTGCCCAGGTTGGCATCTGCATTTTTAACAAGCTGTATAGTGACTTTGCTTTGTACCCAGCATTTGAAAACTCCTGGTCTACAGATCCTAGAGTAAAGAGCACTTTTGCCAATACATTTCTGTTTCCTGAAAAAAGGTCTAATCTGGAGAAAACCATGTACTTGGAAATCTACTTGAGAAGCATTTGAGGCAGTGGCTTGAGAAGTCAACGAATCAAACTATATTTCACCTTGTTACCCAGAAAATGCAAAATGTATGAAAGAAACACAAAATGGTAGTTATTCTGAACTACAATATCAGTTTTCTATAGTTTACCAACATTCAGAGCTCAAAAAAGAATCTATCATACAAAGACTATTCAGAACCAAATGTCAGGAGTCTAGTCACCTGGCCCAGGAAGTGTGCATTTGCAGTTTTGAAATTCTTAAGCCAGGTGGAAGCCTCTAACGGTTGATCAAAACGCTGTTTGTTGTAGGTGGACTGCAGAAGATCCCGGCAATTTTTCACCCAGAGATGAGCTAGGGGGAAAAAAAAAGGCATATGAAAACAAACTAGGGAGGAACTGTCTATCTTCAAGTTGAAAACTCTACATTTCTTTAAATTATGGGAAATGATGTAGTTTCCTATATATATGTGTATAACATATATGTGTAAATATTATGTATATAACATATGTGTATATATTACATATATATGTATGTTTGTATATACAGAGAGGTGTGTGTGTGTATAAATATATATATATATACACACACATATATATATGTGTTTCTTAAAGCCTTTTTTCTCCAGGGGTTTGCTTGTCTGACCCATCTTAGACTAAACATTATCATTAGAAACAGTACATAAGGCATACCAAATGGATTAAATATCACTTATTTTTATTATTTTTTTATTTTTTAATAAAGAATACAAAGACTTTTAAAAAAATTGTTGTAACCCCAGCCCCTGGTCTATGCCTAACATTAGAAAAAGGAAGAAAAGGTATAAGGACTAAGAAAAAACAAAAAATTGTTTGTATATATAGAACATATGGTTGTTTATATAAGAAACACGTAAGAATTTACAGATATAAGAATTAACGAGCAGTAGCAAAGTTACTAAATATCACTTCTTTTTTTTTTTGAGACAGAGCCTCTAGTTGTCGCCCTGGGTAGAGTGTCATGGCATTACAGCTCACAGCAACCTCCAATTCCTGGGCTCAAGAGAGTCTCCTGCCTCCACCTCCCAAGTAGCTGGAACTACAGGTGCCCGCCACAATGCCCGGCTATTTTTTTTGTTTGGGTTGCAGCCGTCATTGTTGGTTGGTGGGCCCAGGCTGGATTCGAACCCGCCAGCTCAGGTGTACGTGGCTGGAGCCTTAGCCTGCTGAGCCACAGGCGCCGAGCCTAAATATCACTTCTTAAAGGCAGTTTTTAAGAAAAAAATGTATCAGAAAATGTGAATGCACAGAACACTGAACAAAAAAGGTATACGTACATGCATGAGGGATTAAGTTTTGGGATCTGTATTGACAACTCTAGAATGCTGATAAGGAGTAAAAGTTTCTACATGCACTCAGAATTGTTAACTGGTGGCAAAAAACAAACAAATAAACCTCAAAAACCCTGTGGGACATCTAAGGAAGGAGTTTATGTTCTTGATGACTTGGTATGAAAAGGCTTCAGGAAGCTTTTAGTAAAATTTCCTTGTCACAGGTATTTCCCCTTATAACCTGGTTGGTACTAACATGCTGAAATCATTATGAGCCAGCTCAGACTGTTCTGCATCTAGGGCAAAGGCTTTTTCCTTTAGAGGCCATTAGAGCCCTGTTAGAAAATTAAGGCCACAGGACAACCACAGTGACAGGGTAACTATACCTGACAGAAAACACAGGAAATTCTTACCATCGGGAATATGCAGAATCAGCCAGTCCTGTTTTGCACAGAAATGAATAACATGGCAAAGACTAAGGGTTTTTCCTGTCCCCTTCTCTCCATCTAAAGCACCTGTTGTTAAAGAAAACATCACCAAAAGGGACACTTCTACTGCAAGTACTCCTGCATTTCCTCTTTTCTCTCATCTCAGGGAAGACATCAGCTCATGAGGGAACAAGTAGGCAGGAAAGGATACAGAGGAGATATCGTACAGCCGGATAAGCAAAATTGGTGTTTTTTAGGCAATGCAGAAGCTCAAGGGCTGGTTTCCTCACCATCAGGCACGCTTCCCCAAACGTCTTCACCTGACAGAACCAGAAGAGGGTAGGAGAGGAGTATGTGGGACTTGCAACACAGCAACCAAGAGCACGGAACCGCATGTCTTTAAACGGAAACACGTTATTTCACATCAAGTAATAATAGTTGGTTAAGTTTTTATTATTCTTGTTAATGAAGCATAGTTATTATTAGGTTATTAAGTACAAAATGTCTGATTTCCCTAACTACTAAGTTTGATAGTTGATATCCATGTCGTTTCACTGACACTTCTAGTTTAATTTTTATTGTAAAGGTACATCCTCATTCTTTTAAATGCACATTTTGGCTTGTGATTATCTTTCACAAAAATATTTCAGAAGCTGGTGTTGTGGTGGGCGCCTGTAGTCCCAGCTACTTGGGAGGCTGAGGCAAGAGAATTGCTTAAGCCCAAGAGTTTGAGGTTGCTGTGAGCTATGATGCAACAGCACTCTACCAGGGCCAACACAGTGAGACTTTGTCTAAAAAACAACAACAACCAAAAAAAAACTTTAGAGCAATTTTTGTAAAACCATGGATAAGTAAAAAAATTGTGTTATTTTCAAATAGAGATCTATTGTGAAACCAATGTGGTGCCGACAGTTTAAAATAGTAACAAAGGATGTGGCTAATGAATGCACAGTATATGGTTTCAGAAGTTCTGCTGTGGTTGATTTTATTTTACTTATTTATTTATTTATTTATTTATTTATTTATTTTTTTGAGACAGAGCCTCAAGCTCTCACCCTGGATAGAGTGCCGTGGCATCACAGCTCACAGCAACCTCCAACTTCTGGACTCAAGCGAGTCTCCTGCCTCCGCCTCCCAAGTAGCTGGGACTACAGGTGCCCGCCACAACGCCCGGCCATTTTTTGGTTGCAGCCCTCGTTGTTTGGTGGGCCCGGGCTGGATTTGAACCCACCAGCTCAGGTGTACGTGGCTGGCGCCTTAGCCCGTTGAGCAACAGGCGCTGAGACGCTGCTGTGGTTGATTTTAATATGGAAAATAAGCCTTGTGGATGACCTGGACCACATGAATAATAAGCTGAACGCTGCAGTAGAAGCAAATCCACCTCCACCTCTGTGCGAACCAGCAGCAGGTATGAGGCTACTATTTCAATAATACTGGACCACTTGAAACAAATTGCCCAGGTAAAGAAGTTGGATAGATGAGTACCACATGAATTAAATGAGCATCAGAGAGAAATCATCTCGAAGCTCTTTTTTCTTTTTTTGAGATAGTCTTACTTGGTTGCCCTTGGTAGAGTGCCATAGAGTCACCGCTCACAACAACCTTAAACTCTTGGACTTAAGTGATTCTCTTGCCTTAGGCTCCTAAGTAGCTGAGACTATAGGTGCCTGCCACAAGGTCCACTATTTTTTTTAAGAGACGGGGTCTTGCTCTTGCTCAGGCTGGTCTTGAACCTGTAAGCTCAGACAGTCCACCCACCTTGGCCTTCCAGAGTGCTAGGATTATAGGTGTGAGCCACCATGCCCAACATGAGGCTTGCCTTTCTTTTTTTTTTTTTTTTTTTTGAGACAGAGTCTCACTAGTCACCCTTAGTAGAGTGCTGAGGTATCACAGCTCACAGCAACCTCTAACTCTGGGGCTTAAGGAATTTTCTTGCCTCAGCCTCCCAAGTAGCTGGGACTACTGGCACCCAGCACGATGCCCACCACGACACCCAAATATTTTCTTGTTGCAGTTGTCATTGTTGTTTAGCAGGCCAGGTTTGAACCCACCAGCCTTTGTGTATATGGATGGCGCTCTTACCCACTGAGCTATGGGCACCACTGTTAACACTGTATTATTATGTAATGAAACATGGATTCTTTTTGACAATAGCAAATATTTGGCACAATGAGTAGATAAAGATAACATACTGAAACACAGTACAAAACCAAATACTCATCAAAAAAAGCTAAGGGTGGGCGGCTCCTGTGGCTCAGCAAGTAGGGCGCCGGCCCCATATACCGAGGGTGGCGGGTTCAAGCCCGGCCTCGGCTCAACTGCAAAAAACAAAAAGGATAGCCGGGCGCTGTGGCGGGCGCCTGTGGTCCCGGCTGCTCGGGAGACTGAGGCAAGAGAATCGCTTAGGCCCAGGAGCTGGAGGTTGCTGTGAGCGGTGTGACGCCACGGCACTCTACCCAGGGCGATAAAAGTGAGACTCTGTCTCTACAAAAAAAAAAAAGCTAAGGGTGTGTGCTTGGTGGTACAGCACTGGTATTATCCACTATAGCTTCAAGAAACCTGGTCAATCGATTATAGTGGATGTTTACTGTAACCAGTGAGACCCAATGATGAGGATGTTTGTGACCAAGCAGCTGAGACTAGTCAGTAGAGACAGGCCAGTCCTCTTACAAGACAACACTCAACCACATATTGCATGAACAATGCTGCTGAAAATACAGGGTTGAACGTGGAAACTCTCCATCATCCACCGTATTCACCAGACCTTGCACCAACTGCCTACCTCTTCTTGCAAGGAAAAACATTTAATTCTCAACAAACCATTGAAAATGCCTCTTGCGATTTCATTGCCACTCCCTCTCTGGGCTTCTCTGCTGCCAGCATACACGAGCTACCATTATGATGGCAAAACTATGTTGATAGTTCAGGCACATGCTCTGATTAATTGTACTGCTTCTTTTCTAAAATTATTTTTATTGTTTAAATTTCAGGAGAGGGCTAGGCGCCTGTGGCTCAACGGGCTAAAAGCGCCAGCCACGTACACTTGAGCTGGCGGGTTCTAATCTAGCCTGGGCCTGCCAAACAACAATGACGGCTGCAACCAAAAATGGCCAGGTGTTGTGGCGAGCGCCTGTAGTCCCAGCTACTTGGGAGGCGGAGGCAGGAGACTCGCTTGAGCCCAGGAATTGGAGGTTATTGTGAGCTGTGATGCCACGGCACTCTACCCAGGGTGATAGCTTGAGGCTCTGTCTCAAAAAAAAAAAAAAAATTTCAGGAGAGGAGGTAGTTTAAATTGTACTGTTTTTTACCTCCCGAGTAGTTGAGACTTCAGGTGTGAACCACCAGGCCCATTTTTCTATTTTTTATAGAGATGGGGTTTTTCTCTTGCTCTGGCTGGTATGGACCTCAAGCAGTCCTCCTGCTCAGAGTGCTAGGATTATAGGTGTGAGCCACTATACCCAGCCAAAGAAGGAATAATTTCTCATGCTGAAACAAATTCAGCAGGAGATAGGAACAAGAACCCACTGTACCAACAAACCATGCTTGCAGTTAATCACAAATTATTTTAATGGTTATAAAGCAATCCAACATCATACTCTTTGGGTTGAAATATTTACAAAAGAACATATTCTGAAAATTTATGAGTGAAGAACGATGATGTATCTAATCAAAATATCATTTCTACTCAGCTCAGGAATGTATTATCATTTTGTTTTTGTGAAGTATAACAACCATTTTCATGATATTTTGCCAAGGGATACGTTCATTTTAAACAATTATTTGAATGCAAAATTATCTAGTGTAACATATTGAGTAACACAAGGTAAAAAAAAAGTGGATATATACAAGAACATTTATGTGGTTCCATAAATGATTTGAGATGGTTAACAGAAAGATAAATATTGTATTTTTTTTTTTTTTGAGACAGAGCCTCAAGCTGTCACCCTGGGTAGAGTGCCATGGCATCACAGCTCACAGCAACCGCCAACTCCTGGGCTCAAGCTATTCTCCTGCCTACACCTCCCAAGTAGCTGGGACTACAGGTGCCTGCCACAACGTCCAGTTATTTTTTGGTTGCAGCCGTCATTGCTGTTTGGTTGCCCAGACTGGATGTGAACCCGCCAGCTCAGGTGTACATAACTGGCACTTTAGCTGCTTGAGCCACAGGCGCCAAGCTAACCTTTTTTATTTATTTATTTTTTTTAAATTCAGACAGAGGCTCACTCTGTTGCCCTGGGTAGTGCTATAGCCTTGTAGCTCATAGCAACCTCAAAATCCTAGGCTCAAGAGAGCCTCTTGCCTCAGCCTCCTGAATAGCTGGACTGTAGATGCCTGCCACCACGTCTGGCTAATTTTTCTATTTTTAGTAGATGGGTGTCACTTATGCTCAGGCTACTCTTGAACTCCTAAGCTCAAGGGATCCTCCTGCCTTGGCTTCCCAGAATGCGGGGATTATAGGCATCAGCCACTGTGTCTGGCAGTAATTATACTATTCATAAAAGATAAACAACAGCTGAATTTGTTTTTCAGATTCAAATTTCATCTTTCGTAGTTTTCCACTCATTTAACCCAAGCCTTTGCTATCAGCAGCTTCTATTCTGGGCTTCCCCCAAATCCACTCCATTTTGAGCACCTGCTTTGTAAAGCGAGGAGGGAGGCCATGGGGAAATACAGTCTTCAGATCCTGAAGGGGGATGTTGTAGTGCTGACCCTCGTGCTGTTCTCCATGCTTGGCCTAGGAAATAAAAGTACAAACATGTACAGCAGATACACAAAGTGACCAGGACTTTGAAAAGTGAATAGGGCCTGCTAGCCTACACTCATCTCTTAGCTGGAAAAGATATCATTTTCATGCTGGAAAAGATGTCTTTCATGCTTTTATCTAGATCCGCAGTTCTCAACCTGTGGGTTGTGATCCACAGGAACTGTATTAAAGGATCACAGCCTTAAAAAGGTTGAGAACCACTGATCTAGAACAAAAAGCTGGTTGATGTCCCAAAATCCAGTGTGTTTATAGAGGTAGTGGCTTAAATGATGAAAGTGGTTGTTAAGTGAAGTAACCGTAGATATGGGGATAGCAGAGATAATTTCTGCCATCTGGATTCTTCTGTGCTGTGTATAGAGATGCTCCAGTCACGTGACAAGATTATCTGCATGCTGCTGTTTCCATAGAAACCTCAGAGGAATTGGTAGATAAAGGGACTACAATTACAGAGACAGCTGAAAGACACTTCAGTGATTTCATTCATTTATTCTATTTATTTTGTGCTTACGAAAAAGATAATGTTAAAGACATATTTAAAATACACCCTGCTGAGATGGTGTTTTGGGATTATTGGATTATTTTTCCCCTCCACTTGGCCTGTATTAAGATGGTAAGACTTAGAGTGAAGGGGCAGGGACAAAAAAGCTGTTAGTTCCCTTCACATTAAAATACAGACCACACATCTAATTTCATTTATGAGAAGTAGCAACATTCTTCTGGGGAAGGAGCAAAGACATCAATATCCAGCCTAATTCAATCTGAACTAGAAAACACAACATAAGATACTGCTGGAATCTTGGCTTCTGTGGACAAACATCACTTTAAATGTTGCTTTTCTCATATGAAATCAAGTTAGTTTCCTTTCCAGACACTAGAAAACTCATTTACAAAGGTAAAAAATAGTACCAGATTGCTTACTAGAAAACTTATATTCTACACCTGCTTCGCTGTGTGACTTTGGTCAAGTAATTTCATCTCTTTAGTGTTCTTCACACCAGAGGTTAGTATGACCTGTTGTTTAAATAAAGTTTTACAGGAACAAACCCACACACCCATTTATTTCTGGAATAATTGATTACCTGGGACAAAGGTCCTTATATCTCCATCAACCTAAAATACCTGGTTCTTTAAGGAAAAATTTGCCACCCAACATAAAACAAGATCAATAGCTAAACTTATCTGTAAGAAACTCACCTGAGTACTATGTACCTAATCTGTTCCATAAAAATGTGTGGCACTGGGTGAGTTCACTAGTAGTGATGAAATCAGAACTGATAGGGACTGTTCTGACTTCATGTCACCACAGTGTCAGACATGGAGGATTCCAGAGTCCTCTCAGATGCACTGCTCCTTGATAGTGCAAACGTAAACCTGCTCAGCTGTTTAAGTCTCAGTTTTCCTGAGAAGTAGAATGAGGACAGCACACGCTGTAGGCCCCAAGAAACCCCAGATCCCATTAGTTACTCACCGGGTCACTCTCACTGGTGCGGGAAATTGCTCTGGGACTCTCAACTGGAATCTGGTTATCTAGGGAAGCAGCAATGCTTTGGGGTGCCTGGGTCCCCGTGTACAAAAACCGTCCAGGATCCAGCTATAAAAGAAACCCTATTAGTGTTTTGGAATTATTAGGCTTTCTATACTTGCCATAACACTGAAGATGTGTGAGTCATGTCTGCAACAGGGAAAATGTAACTGACATACATTTTCAGTGAAGAATCTTTGTTATTATTTATAATTCACTAAGTTCAATGACATCATACATACCCTGTATCTGTTTCAGCCTGGGCACTGCCTTATCAGGACTCCGTCCCATACGTAAACAAATAATTCTGTTAGACATTGTTCAGGAACATACATAGGACAGCCATTAACAACATAAAGTCAAGCTTCTTTAAATGCACTTGCCCCATGATGAATGGCTGCCAATACCGTGTAATTCTCAGCTGTCAGTCACCTTTGATATCAGGGGATTAGCACAACGTTCCTCACTATTTG
Organism: Arctocebus calabarensis; assembly: GCA_963573935.1. Taxonomy (NCBI): domain Eukaryota; kingdom Metazoa; phylum Chordata; class Mammalia; order Primates; family Lorisidae; genus Arctocebus; species Arctocebus calabarensis. The sequence continues at coordinate 44,986 of CAUYON010034431.1, forward strand.
AAAGCTATAATTACAGGCCCTGTACCATTTTTCTTGCTAGCTGTATCCTGGAATAAAGTATCTTTCATTAGAGACATTGAATGAGGGTGTATATAAAGCATACAGCTAAGTGAAAGTAAATTGTTCTATAGGCAACTCAGTGAACTGTCTAGCAAAAGCTCTGAACTAGGGGAGTAGAGAAGAATATGATTTTAAGAGACAAATCTGAGAAAATTTTAAGTGAAGAACCTCAAAACTGAGCTTAACAATAACAGATCTTAGGTAGAAAGGGAAAAAATGTCAGTTGTGAAGAAAAGGCTAGGGTATGAAACTAGGAAAAACAAGAAAACAGGGATGTGAGAGGTGGGTATAATAAGGCAGTTTTTAATAAATCAATAGGTAATATGAAAGCTACCTGTACCAAGTCTCACCAAGCAGCTTCTTGAGTGCAGAAAGCTTGTTACCATCACTTCTAACACACCTATTTTATAAGAGGACGTTAAACTCTGAATTCTATCTCTAACAGTCTATTCCTACCACACAGGTTGAGAGAGGCTATCTTATTTATTTATTTATTTATTTTTGTAGAAACAGAGTCTCACCTTATCACCCTCAAGAGAGTGCCATGGTGTCATAGCTCGCAGCAACCTCCAATTCCTGGGCTTAGGCGATTCTCTTGCCTCAGCCTCCTGAGTAGCTGGGGACTACAGGTGCCCACCACAACATCTGGCTATTTTTCTGTTGCAGTTTGGCCGGGGCCAGGTTTGAACCTGCCACTCTTAGTATATGGGGCTGGCGCCCTTGAGCACCCATTGAGCCACAGGTGCCGCCCTTTATTTATTTTGGGGGGGACAATTTTACTCTGTCATCCCGGCTAGAGTGCTGTGGTGTCAGCCTACCTCACAGCAACCTCAAACTCCTAGGCTCAAGCGATCCTCCTGCCTCCGCCTCCTGAGTAACTGGGACTACAGGTACCTGTCATAACATACAGCTATTTTTTCTATTTTTAGTAGAAATTGGGTCTCACTCTTGCTCAGGGTCTTGAACTGAGCTCAAGAGACCCTCCTGCCTCAGCCTCCCAGAGTGCTAAGATTATAGGTGTAAGCAACAAGGCCTGGCCAAGAGAGACTATCGTAACACCTTTCTGACATCTTTATTTCTAAATCTTTGATTCTTCATTCTTCATTGTCCTTTGTCCTCCAAAAAACAGGCTCTACCTTCAGCAAATTAAAAAGCTTGGATGGAGCCAGGTGTAAGAGAGCACTCCTGTAGTCCCAGCTACTTGAGAGGTGTGAGGATTGCTTAAGCACAGGAATTTGTGGCCAACCTGGATAATATAGTTAGACCCTAGCTCTTGAAAAGAAAAAAAGCTCAGATGGCTCCCCACTGATGTCAAAGTAAGTCTCAAATTTCTTAGCATGACAATTAAGGCCACTGTAATGACGTCACCTACTCTTCTAGTCTCATTCCTTCATAAACTCTACATGACTATGGTAGAACATGTCATGCACTTTTATGCTTCAGTAACGTTGTTCATTCTACTTCAAACTTCCCTTTCTCTACTTTAATCTTACCCACTCATCAAGACTCAACCCAAATGTCACATTTTTGGTGAAAATTTGCCAAACATCTCCAGTCAAAACTAATTATCTTTGCTTCTCTGTTAATAGCACTTTCTTTGTATTACATAATAGTTTTACTCTGCCTTGAACTGTAACCATGTTTATTGTTTTTTGGGTTTGGTTTTTTTTTTTTAATTTTTAAAATTTAATGCAATTCAAATCAGCCTGTTTGAAGGCTGATTAATATAATTCATCAGTCTGTTTCGTTTCAGCTCCTTCCCTGCCAAACCAGAGGACAGAGACTGCTTCAGTTTCTCCACCTTCTCTTTGTCTGTGATGACCAAGGTATAAAGGTATCTGCTGCGTTGAACTTTAAACTTCACATTATCCTTATTTTTCTTGATCTTGACAGACTTGGCATCCTTTCTCCTGGCTGTGAGGAGAAAGTCTTTGATTTCCTCAATTTTCTGAGGCATGGTGACGAGGTATGCGGGGAGGGCACAGATCCTCACAATAAGCAGCAAGAGAAGGAAAGAAGCAAGACCTTTTTTTTGTTTTTTGCAGTTTTTGACCGGGGTTGGGTTTGAACCCTTCACCTCCAGCATACGGGGCCAGCGCCCTACTCCTTTGAGCCACAGTCTCACTTTGTCACCCCCTGGTAGAGTGCCATGGTGTCATAGCTCACAGCAACCTCAGACTCTTGAGCTCCAGTGCCCACCATACTGCCTGGCTATTTTTAGAGACAGGGTCTCACTCTGGCTGAGGCTGGTCTCAAACTTGTGAGTGCAGGTGATCCACCAGTCTTGGCTTCCCAGAGTGCTTGGGATTACAGGCGTGAGCCACCACTCCCAGACTAACTATGGTTATTGTTAATTTAGTACCTCCTAGATGTTAGGTAATATGGCATTTTACATATACTATTTTTGAGCCCAGAATCAAAGAAGGTAGGTAGACATCTCCCTTGTTTTATGATGGGGTAAGACAAAATTCAGGGAAGTTATTTCGACAAAGGTCACTGAGATGATAGGTGGTAGAACCAGAATTCTCATCCAAGTTTGTCTGACTCCAATATCGTATTGTTTATATATTATATCATGTTATACATATTTGTCTCCCACTCTAGGCTACACATACTTGGAAGAGAAGAGATTAGATTTCATTTATGTTTGTCATTTATCTCCATGTCCAAGTACCACAAATACTTAGTACCTATTCCCTGGAATACTTTCATTCAAGATATATAATGAGAGTAAAGCATCCACTTAGGATAGTCAACTTAGGGCAGCACCTGTGGCTCAAAGGAGTAGGGTGCTGGCCCCATAGGCCGGAGGTGGGCCAGCGCCCACCCAGCCCTGCCCAGAAAACTGCAAAAAAAAAGAAAGTCAACTTAGGGATAAGCAGTTTAGGGAACTATACATGGAAACCTCTGAACCATTATATGCAGATTTTAAGATAAAATAACAGTGTAAAGCAGGCGTCCTCAAACTTTTTAAACAGGGGCCAGTTCACTGTCCCTCAGACCATTTGAGGGCCGGACTATAGTTTAAATTCCTATGCACACTGCACATATCTTATTTTGAAGTAAAAACACAAAATGGGGGCAGCGCCGGCTCCATATACAGGAGGTGGTGGGTTCAAACCCAGCCCTGGCCAAAAACTGCAAGAAAAGACAAAAAACGAAAAACAACAACAAAAAAAAGAGAACAAATACAAATATAATATTAAAAATTAAAAAAAAAAAAAAAAAGCGCCCCCCCCCAATCTGCAAACAAACAAAAAAAGACCTCCTAACTTCAGGGAAAAAAGGCCCTACTAACTGCAAAAAACATAAAAAAATAGACCTCCTAACTTCAAAAAAAAAAAAAAAAATCCTAACTTGTTCTTACCTTGCTCCTCAGGCAGCAGCAGGCTCTGCACAGGCAAGCTCACGACTCCTCCAATCAAGAGTCTCAGTCTCAGCTCAGCACCTGTGGCTCAACAGGCTAAGGCGCCAGCCACGTACACCTGAGCTGGAGGGTTTGAATCCAGCCCGGGCCCGCCAAACAACAATGATGGCTGCAACCATCATTGTGGCAGGCGCCTGTAGTCCCAGCTACTTGGGAGGCAGAGGCAGGAGACTCTCTTAAGCCCAGGAGTTGGAGGTTGCTGTGAGCTGTGATTGCTACAGCACTCTATTCAGGGTGACAGCTTGAGGCTCTGTCTCAAAAAAAAAAAAAAAAAGTCTCAGTCTCAGCAGAGACTGAGAGGAGGAGTGAGAGACAGAGAAGGAGGGGAGTCCAAGAGTGCAGTGCACATTCCACACATGCACACTGTGGCTGCCAGATGAGTTGGCTGCTAAGCAGGAAGGCAAAAACACATGGCAGGGAGAAACAGAGAGAAGGAGGGGAGTCCGAGACTGCGGTGTACATTCCACACATGCACACTGTGGCCTGGGACGAGTCAGCTGCTAAGCAGGACAGGCACCAGCAACAAAAACACTTTGCGGGCCACATAAATGTCCTCGGCAGGCCGTATGTGGCTCACCAACCGTAGTTTGAGGACCCCTGGGTAAAGTAACAGAGTTGTTCTAGCTTTGGTTGAGACTGTAGCATATAATCAACTCTATCCCAGAGACAGCTGTGCTCAGCAAATACCCAAGTGCTTTTCTACATTTCTTAGTCTTCCTTGCAGAAAGTCAGTCATGTGATTACTTCATGAGTAGAAATAACTTGTGTCATTTCTAGTCAGCTATAGTTAAGAGTAGATAAGAAACCCCTCTTTTCTTCCCCTGTGGTGGTAAGCTTAAAAGCCACATGTTGAGATGTATCCCAAGAAGGTAAATCTTTATTTCTGCATACAGCCCCCAATCTTGTCTGCAAAGCCTTTTTGGAACTACACAAACAAAGCAAAATACACATAACACAAACAATATCCTTTGGCATTTTTTTTTTTTTACACAGAATCTCACTTTAGCCCTTGGTAGAGTGCTGTGGACTTGTAGATAACAGCATCCTCAAACTCCTGGGCTCAAGTTAGCCTCTTGCCTCAGCCTCCCGAGTAGCTAGGACTACAGGCACCCATCACAATAACTGGCTATTTTCTAGAGATGAGGACTTGCTCTTGCTCACACTGGTCTCGAACTTCTGAGGTCAAGCAATCCACCTGCCTAAGCCACTGCACCTGTGCCTGGCCTCATCCTTTGTTGTGTTAACCTATTGAGTAGGCCAATGGTGGCTCAGGCCTGTAATCCTAGCACTCTGGGAGGCTGAGGTGGGAGGATCCCTTGATCTCAGGAGTTTGAGAGCAGCTTGAGCCAAGAGCAAGATCTCACCTCTACTAAAAATAGAAAAACTAGTTAGCATCTCAGTGGATGCCTGCAGTCCTAGCTATATGGGAGGCTGAGGCAGGAATAACACTTGAACCCAGGAGTTTGCGGTTGCTGAGAGGTAGGCAAATGCCAGGGCACCCTAGCCAGGGCAACAGAGCAAGATTCTGTCTCTCAAAAAAAAAATAAAATAAATAAAATAAATAAAGGACCAGGCGTATTGGCTTACCCCTGTAATACCAGCATTCTGGGAGGCCAAGGCAGGTGGATTGCCTGAGCTATTGAGTTCAAGACCAGCCTGAGTTAGAGTCAGATTCCATCTCTAAAAATAGCTGGGCATTGTGGCAGGCACTGTAGTCCCAGCTAATTGGGAGGCTGAGGCAAGAGACTCCTTTGAGCCTAACGGTTTGAGGTTGCTGTGAGCTGTAATGCCATGGGACTCTACCAAGGGTGACAAAGTGAGACTCTGTCTCAAAAAACAAAGGGAAAAAAAGCCATTGAGAATTCAGGGGTTGTTACCTCAGCATAGTAATCTGAAGAAAACACTTTACTACTATTATTGCTACTGCATTCAATCTGATGGGGTAAAAGTACCATGTCTCTTTAAAAAGTCAAGTGAAAAACAAAATATTCAAGGGCCACAAGGTGGTGCTATTTCTACAGTCATTTCATAACTTTTGAGTTATGCTCTACATATTTTATATCTTTTAAGAGACTCTTGCTCATGCTAGAGCACAATGGGGCAATCATAGCTCAACGCAACCTCAAATTCCTGGGCTGAAGCAATCTTGCTACCTCAGCCTCTTGAGTAATGGGGACTAAAAGAGTCCCCACACCTGGCTAATTTTCTTATTTTTGGTAGACAGGGTTTCACATTGTTGCCCAGGCTGATCTCAAACTCCTGGGCTCAACCGATCCTCCTGCCTTGGCCTCCCATGGTGCTGGGATTATGGAGTGAACCAACACATCTGGCCAGTTTTTTTTTCCCCCTTAACCTTTGAACTAGAAGCTATTTTTTTGTTTGTTTGTTTTTTGACATGGGTCTGACTATATTGCCCAGACTGGTCTCCAACTCCTGTTCTCAAGAGATCTCCTGCCTCAGCCTCCTGAGAGGTTGGAATTACAAGTGCATAACACCGCGCCTGGTTGAGCTATGCTGTGTGTGAGTGTGAGACACTGTAACTGCAAACTCCTGGACTAATTTTTAAAAATTTTGTGTAGATGGCTGGCACAATAGTGCACGCCTGTAATCTTAGCACTGTGGAAGGCTGAGGCAAGTGGATTGCTTGAGCTCAGGAGTTCCACACTAGCCTGAGCTAGAGTGAGACCCGTTTCTACTAAAAATAGAAAATTTAGCTGGGCCTTGTGATTGGCACCTATAGTCTTGGCTGAAGCAAGACGATCACTTGAGCCCAAGAGTCTAAGGATACTGTGAGCTATGATGTCACAGCATTGTACCAAGGGAGTCAAAGTGACAGATTGTGTCTCAAAAAAGAAAATTTATTTTCTTAGTAGAGATAAGGCCTCATTATGTTACAGCCCAGACTGGTCTTAAACTCCTGGTCTCAAATGATCCTCCCACCTTTTTAAAGTACCATGACTCTTTGGTAGGTACCTTAGTCTACCAACGTGCTAGGGTTATAGACATGAGCTATACCATACTCAGCCAATTTACACTTTTTTTTGAGTTGAAGTTAGCAAAATGGAATCCTTACTTCTTACAGTGTTATATATAGGATCACCCAGGTAGTTTCTTATTTCCAGGGAAAATAACCATCTGTGCCATTGCTACTATACAGTTTCAGAAAGAAGCTCATAAAGTTCCTGAAAGAATAGCATTCATAGGCCAATCTAGAAGGTCAAACGGAACAAAACTAAAAAAGCTATAAAATTCCTTTTACCAATATATTTCTAGTCTGGCCTCATGTCTTTTTCATCTGTTATTAAGGAAGAAATTTCAACCTGGTAATTTGATCAGCTGAGGCCAGAATCTACTTCCATTTTTGATTCTTGATATTCATTTTATAATAATGAACCCCTGGGGAGAGGGAGATACCATACAGGAGAAAGCACTCCTTTTCTAGGAAATCTAATGTGTGCAATTAAATAATCAGATGACAGTGACCAGCTTTTCTGGCTCAGTTCTCATTCTAAAGGATTTGGCTCTGGGAAGATCTCCTATGGACTCAACTAATCCAGGTTAGGTGCTCCTCCTGGATGCTGTAACATTACTCTATTGTAACAGCCCTTTATTCCTGATCCCACTACTAGACTATGAATATATAGACCAAAAAATGAAATATAGCACAGTTAGGCCACAGGCTTTGAAGTCACAGACTTGGCATTTATTCTGGGCTTTGCAAATGCATAGCCTGTTACCTTAGGTAAATTACCTAGCCATTCTAGCCTTAAGTTTCTACATTTGTGAAACAGGGATATTATCTATTTCACGGATTGATCATGAACATTAAAGAAAGCACTTGCCATATAATTAATGCCTGAAAAGTAATAACTATTATTAGTGAAATGAGTCATCTTGGAATTTGGAGTACCTGCCATATGGAAGGTATTGAAAAATCTATTTGGTTAAAAAAAAAAAAAAAAAGTAAACCAAAAGAATAGTCTTTTTCATATATAATTTTTTAATTTCATTTTATTATCAGATGCTAAAGATCTACATTAACAACTAATTTTTCTTTTCTTTTTTTTTTTGAGACAGAGTCTCACTTTGTGCCCTCCCCCACTCCCCAGAGTGCTGTGGTGTTATTGCTCACAGCAACCTCAAATTCCTAGGCTTAAGTGATTCTCTTGCTTCAGCCTCCCAAGTAGCTGGGACTACAGGCACCCACTACAACACCCAGCTATTTTTAGAGATGAGGTCTCACTCTGGCTCAAGCTGGTCTGGAACCTGTTGAGCTCACACAGTCCACCTGCCTCAGCCTCCCAGAGCTCTAGGATTATAGGCGTGAGCCACTATGCCTGGCCCTAATTTTTCTTTTAAATTATTCATTAAGAGAAGATATTCACTAATCCAACTAGAGAAATAATAAAAGTTAATAGAAATAGCTGCAGTCAATCTCACTCATGTTTTATTCGAAAAATGTTAATTTTCCTTTCACATGGTCTATTCTCAAACATGACTATTCCACTGAGACCTGTTACTTCTGTCCTTTTTTAGTAAACTAGTAAAGCACTAGTTTGCTGAAGTTCTCCAGAGCATTTCATTCTAGATACAATAAACAAGAAACCCACCTACAAGCAGTAGGCAAGAAACATTCAGGTCAGTTTGGACTTACCTTATGGACCCTGGAGATAAGCCTTGTTATTCCTTTTAGCATAGTCCTTGTGCTATTAAAAAAAAGAAAGAAGGTAAGCCACAGATAGGAAAAGAGGTTTGCAATAATACCTAGCACTGACAATGTATTAATTCTATTTTATTTTATTTATTTATTTATTTATTTTTTTTTTTTTTGAGACAGAGCCTCAAGCTGTCACCCTAGAGAGTGCCGTGGCATCACTGCTCACAGCAACTTCCAATTCCTAGGTTCAAGCGAGTCTCTTGCCTCTGCCTCCCAAATAGCTGGGACTACAGGTGCCCAGCACAACGCCAGGCCATTTTTTGGTTGCAGCTGTCATGGTTGTTTGGTGGGCCAGGGCTGGATTCGAACCTGCCAGCTCAGGTGTATGTGGCTGGCGCCTTAGCCCGTTGAGCCACAGGCGCCGAGCCGACAAGGTATTAATTCTAAAACATGAAGAACGATTGCAAATTGGCAAAAAATAATGAGCAAAAGACACGGACAGGTGTTTCACAGAAGAGAAAACACAAGTAGGTAGGAAACCCATGAAAAGACTTTCAACCTGGGCTGGGGGAGGTGGCTCACACCTGTAATCCTAACATTCTGGGAGGTCAAGGTAGGTGGATCATCTGAGCTTACACTGGAGACAGCCTGAGCTAGAGCCAGACCCTGCTTCTAAAAATAGCTGGTTGTTACGGCAGGCACCTATAATCCCAGCTACTCGGGAGGCTGAGGCAAGAGAATCATTTGAGCCCAGGAATCAGAGGTTGCCCAGGAGCACAGGAATCACAGTACTCTACCTGGGGCAACAAAGTAAGACTGTCTCAAAAAAAGAAAAAAAAAAAGACTTTCAACCTCATTACAAAGCAGGGAAATACAAATTAAAACCATGACAATGAGATACAATTTACAACTACCATTCTGGGAAAAATAAAAAGGTGAGATAATAGCAATATTAAAGAGGCTGTAAAACATTGGAAAGTTTCATACATTGTGAATGGGAGCATAAGTTACCTTGGAAAACAAATTTGGGATTATCCTTGCAAAGCTGAATGTATAAGCATATGATTCAGATAGTCTACTCTGATGGTTATTCCAAAAAAACACTTATACTTGTATACTCGGAAAATCAGAATGTTCACAATACAGGGTGTCCCAAAAGTTACCCCTAAAGTCAATGAAATAACTTTTCACATAGGGAAAGTGGAAAATCATAGCTAAATGTCCCTTTATTTATAAAATATTCATTAAAAAAATTTACAGGCCAGGCGCAGTGGCTGATGCCTGTAATCCTAGTACTCTGGGAAGCTGAGGTAGGTGGATCACCTGAGCTCAGGAGCTCCAGACCAGCCTGAGCAAGTGTGAGACCCCATCTCTACATAAAATAGCCAGGCCTTGTGGTGGGTGTCTGTAGTCACAGCTACTTGGGAGGTTGAAGGACAATCGCTTGAGCCCAGGAGTTTGAGGTTGCTGTGAGCTATGATGCCACAGCACTCTAAAAAAATTAAAATAAATAAAATAAATTTACAAAATATTATTTACATGTTGCTATCACTTTGTAAAATTTCTTAATGAATATTTTGTAAATAAAGGGACATTTAGCTATAATTTCCATTTTCCTTATGTATGGCAACTTTAAAAAAAAGAAAAGGGGTCTCACACTTGCTCAGGCTGGCCTCAAGCTCCTAAACTCAGGCAATCCACCCGCCTCGGCCTTCCAGAGTACTAGGATTACAGGCACATCATGTAAGTCATATAAAATTCAAAACCTAATTTTGAGGATACACATACATATGTTAGTAAAATTTAAACAAGGCAAGAGAATGATAAGAACAAAATTTAGAATAATGATCACTGTTAGGGAGGAAGAAAAGGGAAAAGACAAGGACAGAGCATACAAAGAAATCAGTTATGATCTATTTCTGATACCAGGTAATGAATACATGAGTATTTGTTTTATTATTTTTATACCGTGTGTTGTATTCATTGTTTTGTATGTTAGAAATACTTAATTTTAAAGCCTGAAGCTTTTAGGAGCTAAAAGAAGTATAAAATATTTAAATGCAATTCTCAGTATCTAGTAGTGACAAAATAACTAAATGAAATCTCTATGTAATTATTTCATTTTGGCTATCACACTCACTTTTTTGTTGTTGTTTTTGAGATAGCATCTCACTTGGTTGCCCCAAGCTCACAGCAACCTAAAACTTCTGGGCTCAGGAGATCTTTCTGCCTCAGTGTCCTGAGTTGCTAGGATTACAGGCACTGGCTACAATGCATGGTTAGTTTTTTCTATTTTTAGTAGAAACCAGAGGATAGGGGTGAGGGGGTGTCTCGCTCATGCTCAGGCTGGTCTCAAGTGATTCTCCAGTCTCTGCCTCCTAGAATGTTAGAATTACAGGGTGAGCCACTGTGCCTGGCTCATACTCACCTTTCTTGTAAGCTGTATTTTAAAAGCAACAAAATTAATGACAACAGAATTGTATCCATTTAAGTTAACAGTTAGTAACCACCTATTACATACTAGGCCCTGAGAAGGCAATTGTGAACAAACTTCAAGTCCCTGGCCTAATAGAACTTACACAGTACAGGGAAGAAAACCACATCAACTCCTTTGAAATTCATCTCCTTTTAGTTTTCAAATTTACTTTTTATTTTTTTAATTTATTTTTTTTGAGACAAAGCCTCAAGCTGTTACCCTGGATAGAGTGCTGTGGCATCACAGTTCACAGCAACCTCCAATTCTTGGGCTCAAGCGAGTCTCTTGCCTCCGCCTCCCAAGTAGCTGGGACTACAGGCCGCAGTCCTTAATTCAGTCAGTTAAAAAACATATGATGTGCATCCATATGCCCACACTATAGAGTACACAGTGGTAAAGAAGATTGGAATGGTCTCTACCAGGCTGCCTCCCTTTTACCTATGGGATTCCATGGCTCCTTTGCTCCTGCAATGTTAACTCCTATGGTATCTGACCTGTCAGCCCTGCTCCCCAGATCCTCCCAATGTGCCCTGGCATAACCACTACTATGGAAGAGCTGTGGGCTCTAGAGGGGGGCTGGGAATTGGATGGGAAAGATGAATGACATGGTCTACAGCCACTTCTTCCAATAGGTCTGTCTCTGGATACCGGGCTTATTATTCTGTTATAGACACTATGAGAAGGGCTAGGCAGGAAAATGTAATTGGTTTTCCATTTTAGGACACTACGATCTTGTACCCAAATTACAACAAATGATCTACCAGCTTCCAGCCTTGATCAGGCTGGGCTTGAACTCCAGAGCTCAAGGGAGCTCAGCCTCCTAGAGTGCCACTACTCCTGGCTATGCTATAGTTTGTTTAGCCACTCATCTACTGAAGGACATCTGGGTTATTTCTATTTCTAGTTTTTGGCTATTATAAATAAAGCTCCTATGAACATATGTCTATACATTTTTGTGTGAACAGAATCACAGATTCTTAAGTTGACCTTGTCTAAAAACTGCATTAATTCATAAGTAAATTAGTGCTACATTGATTTTATTATTAATCATGGAGTATTTTTCAGAAATAGGCTTTATAACAAACTATTCATAGGTATTTTCTTACAACAATCTTATAAGATATAGACATTATTATCCCCAAGTAAAAATAAGTATGGCTAGATTAAATAAGTAGGTATAGTCATGTGCCACATAACACTTTGTAAGCAACAGTGGGCCATAACAATATCAATTTTTTTTTTTTTTTTTTTTTGCTGTTTTTGGCCAAGGCTGGGTTTGAACCTGCCACCTCCAGCATATAAGGCCAGTGCCCTACTCCTTTGAGCCACAGGTGCCACCCCAACAATACCAAATTTTTACTCTACCTTTTCCACGTAGATAGGGCCAGGCACAGTGGCTTACACCTGTAATCCTAGCACTCTGTGAGGCCAAAGCTCATGGATTGCCTGAGCTCAGGAGTTTGAGACCAGCCTGAGCAAGAGTGAGAGACCTCATCTCTAAAAAATAGCCAGGTTGTTGTGGTGGATGCCTGCAGTTTCAGCTACTTGGGAAGCTGAGGCAAGAGTATCTCTTGTGCCCAAGAGTTTAAGGTTGCTGTGAGCTGTGATGCCACAGCATTCTACCAAGGGTAACAAAATGAGAATCTGTCTCAAAAGAAAAAAAAAAGGTATGTTTAGGTATACAAATATCATTGTGCTACCACTGCCTATAGTATGAGCACAGGTAACAAGCTATATGGGTTTATGGCCTAGGAGTAATAGGTGATATACTATGGCATAGGTGTGTAGTAGGCTATACCATTTACACTTCTGTAAGTATATTCTACTATGTTTACATAAGGAAAAAAGTGCCTAAGAACACGTTCCTCAGAATGAATCTCTATCTGGTGACATGTGACTGTACTATTAGTTTCCACTTACAGATCAGGAAAGAGAGAGGCAATTACAGCAAAATAGTTAAAAGCATGGACCCTAGAATCTAACTGCTGGGATTTAAAATCTATCTCCTTCCACTTAAAAGTTGTGTGACCTTGAGCAAATTACTTTTCTCAAGTAATTTGTCTGTTTCTTTATTTGTAAAATGGAGCATCTAAATTGTCACAGAAATTAAACAACTTATAAAAACTTATCACTACTACTAAGTCTCTACCCAAATTTACATCGTTACCAAGTAGAAGAGCTAGGCTTTGAATTCAGACAGCCTGGAGTGCATATTTCTATTTTGCCAAAATGCAATTACCTAAAGTATGAGTTCAAAATCTTAGCATATGCATCCCAAATCCAAAAATCCTGAATCTGAAACGCTCCAAAATCCAAAACTTTTGAATGCAAATATAACACTCAAAGTTAATATTCATTGGAGCATTTCAAATTTTCTTTTTTTTTTTGAGACAGAGCCTCAAGCTGTCACCCTGGATAGAGTGCCGTGGCATCACAGCTCACAACAACCTCCAATTCCTGGGCTCAAGCGAGTCTCCTGCCTCTGCCTCCCAAGTAGCTGGGACTGCAGGCGCCCGCCACAACGCCTGG
>CAUYON010034432.1:0-10520 GCA_963573935.1 Arctocebus calabarensis
CTGTAGTCCCAGCTACTTGGGAGGCTGAGGCAAGAGAATCGCTTGAGCCCAAGAGCTGGAGGTTGCTGTGAGCTGTGACTCCACAGCACTCCACCGAGTGCGATAGAGTGAGACTCTGTCTCCACAAAAAAAAAAAAAAAAGTGATCTAAGAATGCTTTTTTTACTTTTTTTGAGACTGAGTCTTACTTTATTGCCCACAATAAAGTGCTATGGCATCATAACTCAGAGCAACCTCAAACTCTTGGGCTGAAATGATTCTCTTGTCTCAGCCTCCTGAGTAGCTGGGATTACTGGCATCTGCCACAATTCCTGGCTATTTTTTTTTTTTTTTTTTTTGAGACAGGGTCTTGCATTGGTTCAGGAGGTCTTGAATCTGTGAGCTCAGGCAATCCACCTGCCTCAGCCTCTCACAGTGCTAGGATTACAGGGGTGAGCCATCTCGCCTGGCCTAGGTTTTTATGTTTTGAATATGAGGAAAAATATTAAAAGAATAATATTCGTGACATGAGAAAACTATACGAAATTAAAATTTCACCATTTGTAAATAAGGTCTAATTGGGACACAGTGCCACCATTCCTTTATGACTGTGTATGGCTGCTTTGGTGATGCAACAGGTGTGACAAAGACTAGCCCATGAAGTCTAAAATTTTTGCTATCTAATCTTTTTTTTTTTTTTTTTGAGACACAGTCTCATTATGTTGCCCTCAGTAGAGTGCTATTCTGTCACAGCTCACAGCAATCTCCAATTCTTGGGCTTAAGCAATTCTCTTACCTCAGCCTCCCAAGTAGCTGGGACTACAGGCACCCACCACAATGCCTGGTTTTTGTTTTGTTTTGTTTTTGTTTTTTCTTTAGTTTTTGAGACAGAGCCTCAAGCTGTCACCCTGGATAGAGTACTATGGCATCACAGCTCACAGCAACCTCCAATTCCTGGGCTTAAGCGAGTCTCCTGCCTCCGCCTCCCAAGTAGCTGAGACTACAGGCGCCCACCACAACGCCCGGCCATTTTTTGGTTGCAGCCGTCATTGTTGTTTGGCAGGCCTGGACTTGATTCAAACCCGCCAGCTCAGGTGTACGTGGCTGGCGCCTTAACCCGTTGAGCCACAGGCGCCGAGCCTTTTTTTTTTTTTTCCCCCCCGAGAAATGTTCTTGCTCTGGCTCAGGCTGGTCTCAAACTCCTAAATTCAGGCAATCCACCTGCTTTGGCTTCCCAGAATGCTGGGATTACAGGTGTGAACCGCTGCACCTGACCGTGGGAATGATTTTTAGCAGGCATCTAAATACACCTGTTTCTTCTCTTGTATTTTTCTATTATTTGGTTTTCAAAGGCCAGGTGATTTAATTATGCAGAAATGTGTTCTATACTTAATGATATACTCACATTTAGATATTGAAACACAGACTCCAGGGTCAAACTCTTTCAGGAGTCCAAGTGGAAGTCAAATAATTATGCAGCAGTTACGTGTCTATCAGAGCCACAATCAGGTTTTTCTTGTGATCTGTCAGTCAGCTCTGGATTTGGATTGTGGTTCTTGAGTTACAGCTCATCTTATTTGTTTTCTGGGAATCAGAAAGGGGGCCAAATAATTTTTCTTTTCGCTCTCACCCAGGCTGGAGTGCATTGACTCAATGATAGCTCACTGCACCCTTGAACTGGGCTCAAGCAATCCTCTCACCTCAGCTTCCTGAGTAGCTGGAACTACAAACACGTGCTGGCACACATGGCTAATCTTATTTTATTTTTTATAGACATCATCGTGCTATATTTTGCCCAGGCTGGTCTCAAACTCCTGGCCTCAAGCAGTGCTCCCACCTTGGCCTCCCAAAGTGCTGGGATGACAGGCATGAGCCCCTGCTCCTAATTTTGTTTCGTGAATGATTTTATTTAAGACACTCAATAATGGCATGGCGCCTGTAGCTCAATGGCTAGGGCGCCAGCCATATGCACAGGAGCTGGCAGGATTGAACCCAGCCCCGGCCTATCAAACAACAATGACAACTACAACCAAAAAAATAGCAGGGCATTGTGCCAGGCACCTGTAGTCCTTGCTACTTGGGAGGCTGAGGCAAGAGAATCACTTAAGCCCAAGAGTTGGAGGTTGCTGTGAGCTGTGATGCTACGGAACTCTACAGAGGGTGACATAGTGAGGCTCTGTCTCATTAAAAAAAAAAAAAAAGACACTCAATAATGGTCCTCAGTTGGGCATTCAGGCATTTCAGTAAGTAAAATCATTAGTCCCAACCTGAAATATGAGGAAATACATAGAAGATGTATTTTCTCATCCTCCACGATGTGGTGCACCGTCATGTAGTCAGTCAGAGCTTGGCTTTGGGCCTGGACACACCTGGGTTCAAACCCCGAATTTGTCACTTTCTTTTGATTAAGCTGTGAACTGTGCTCTTTCCTTAAAGGGCCTCAGTTTCCTCATCTGTAAAACAGATAATAATATTATCTACCTCATAAAAGTGTTTTGAAAATTCAACAAAATGACAGTCATTAAACCTTTAGTATAGCACCTTTTTTATGGTTGTGCCCAATAATTAGTGGAGGTTGTTTTCATGTTTCAATTTCAAGTTTATCTCTTTCTCTACCTCATTCACATTTTTCATGTTTTCTCTCTCTTCCTGTTTATATTTTTCTCTCTGTCTGTATACATTTTTTCTCTTTCTCCCTTCATCTCTCTTAGAAAATAGTCTCATTTTTATTCCCTTTCTTCTCTCTCTCTGTCTGTCTCATGTGTACCCACATCCTAGCCCTATGTGTTATATGTTCACACAAAGGTGTTACCTCCCAAATGGAGGGGATTGGTCAAGGGTCCCGGTTCACTTGTTTCAATTACTTGGCTGAACTTGAAAGTTCATCCCAGGCACTGTGGTTACCGATAGCAAAAGTGAGTGTAAACTGAAAATAAAACTGGAGCAGCACAGGCAGGGTGGATAGAAAGCAAAAGTCAGATGCACAGGTTTCAGGGTGAAAAGAGAGATTTTATTTAGGAGGAACAAAGAGAAAATTTAGCACACTTCCAAAGAGAGTTGGCTCAGTGAGTAGGGTGCCAGCCCCATATACTGAGGGTGGCAGGTTCGAACCCAGCTCCGGCCAAACTGCAACAACAACAAAAATAGCCGGGCATTGTGGCGGGCGCCTGTAGTCCCAGCTACTCAGAAGGCTGAGGCAAGAGAATCACCTAAGCCCAGGAGTTGGAGGTTGCTGTGAGCTGTGTGACGCTACGGCACTCTACTGAGGGCGATAAAGTGAGACTCTGTCTCTACCAAAAAAAAAAAAAGAAGAAGTAAAGAAATTGGCCTGGTGTTGTGGCTCACACCTGTAATCCTAGTGCTCTGGGAGGCCTGGGTGGGTAGATTGCCGTGAGACCAGCCTGAGCCAGAGTGAGACCTTGTTTCTAAAAATGGCAGGGCATTGGGGCGAGAACCTGTAGTCCCAGGTACTCAGAAGGCTGAAGCAAGAGAATCACTTGAGCCTAGGAGCTCGAGGTTGCTGTGAGCTATGATGGCATGGCACTCTACCAAGGATGACTAAGTGAGACTCTGCTAAAAAAAAAAAAAGAAGTAAAGAAACTGAGGTCCAGCCTCGGCACCTGTAGCACAATGATTACAGTGCCAGCCACATAAACCTAATGCTGGTAGGTTCCAAACTGGCCTGGCCAGCTAAACAGCAATGACAACTGCAACAGCTGGGCATTGTGGCAGATGCCTATAGTCCCAGCTCCTTGGGAGGCTGAGGCAAAGAGAATTGCTTAAGCCCAAGAGTTTGAGGTTGCTGTGAGCTGTGACAGCACCGCACTCTACTGAGGGTGACATAGTGAGACTCTGTATCAAAAAAAAAAAAAAAGAAAGAAAGAAAAGAAACTGAGGTCCAGAGAGGTTAAATGATTGCCTGCATTTGCATGGATGAGTCAGGATTTGAACTTAGATCCATCGAGGGCTGGATCCATAGTGTTCACTTGTTTAAGAACACATAGTCTTGTGCCTTAGTGCTTACACTAATTCTCCCATGTCATTTCTTAGGAAAAATGATTTGCATTTAAAATGCTATTTCAGTAACTAAAATGAACTTTTTCTTTCTTTCTTTCTTTTTTTTTTTTTTTATCATCTTTCAGTTTCCTTTTCAAGATAATCTCTTTCAATCCATGTATTACCCTCTGCAGCTGAAGTTTTTGGAGACAGTGCACACTTTATGTGGAAGAATCCCGCAAGTTTTTCTGAAGCAAATTGAAAAAACAATGAAAAGGGCTTATGAGAAACATGTCATCATCCGTGTCGGCTCCAACCAGATGCACTGAATATTTTGTCTTGTTGCAAGTCATTTAGATGTCTTATGATCAAGGAAATATTTATCTTTAGGCTGCCTGGATCTTTTTGTGTGTGAATATTTAATGGTGCTCCGTGACTGTTGACTTTAAAGCACCTTGTTAAATTTTGCTAATGAATTGTCCTTAAAAGGGAATATGCTAGGCGGTGCCTGTGGCTCAGTGGGTAGGGCGCTGGCCCCATATACCGAGGGTGGCGGGTTTGAAACTGGCCCGGTCAAACTGCAAAACAAATAAATTGCTGGGTGCCTGTAGTCCAGGCTCCTCAGGAGGCTGAGGCAACAGAATTGCCTAAGCCCAGGAATTGGAGGTTGCTGTGAGCTGTGCCACCACAGCACTCTACTGAGGGTGATAAAGTGAGACTCTGTCTCAAAAAAAAAAAAAAATTATGAGCATTGTACCTGAGGCAGAACAGTCTTTGAGAGGCTACTCTCACCTCACTACTCTCCAGAATTGCTGGCCTTCTTGCAAATAAAGTTTGGTGGGCCTAATCCCCATCTCAGCATCAGGCCGACAGTGACAGGTGGCCAAACCCTCTTTCTGTGGTCAGGAGAGGATCCCTTGAGGCCAGGGGTTTGAGGTTGCAGTGAGCTATGGTGATGCCACAGCACTGGAGCCTGGGAAACAGAGTGAGGCCTTGTCCAGAAAGCAAAAAGGAAAGAAAGAGAACATGAGTCGAGGATGGGGTTCAGTGAGGGTGATGTGACTCGACAGAGTTCATGTTGCTAACGTACACGTCATTGAGGTTTGAACTCTGAGTCATGTAAAGCTAGCACATACCCCCACCCCAAACACACACACACGGTACCATGCCACCTCTGAGATTCTAAATCTCACATCTCAAGAGAGCAGCCAAGCTTTCTCTGGGAAAGACAGAGAGTAGAGTCAACCGTGGCTTGGAAGGTCACCAAGTCTCCACTCCGTAGTCAGTCTATGGACATATGGAGACATTAAAACACTGCTTGTGAGGAAAATAACATGTCAAAGGGAAAGAAACATTATCTGGAACAGACAGATAAACTTTTGGATAGGAACTAAAACCTCTCTTCCTCTTTCAGTGCTTTCTGGTCAGATGCTCACTCACACTTTCAGTGAATGATATATTCAATGTCAGCGTTGTCCACCAGTTACTCCTGGCAACTTTCCAAACTTTCTAGGACATATCCTATCTATGATGATGATGGTGGTGATGGTGGTGATGATGGCTGATGAAGACACTGGGGGGGGAGGGGAGAAGGACACTAGTCTATACTGTGGCAACCTAAGATAAGCTTTTGTGAGGCCCACTACTTTCACATAAGAAGGGACATATACTAATCCTGATGTATACGATTTTAATCTTGGAAAACAATGCATGGTGCTCATCATCTTAGATACAGTCAGCAGAAAATCTTCATGGATAAACAAAATATGTGAGATCTTTGACACAGATCAACTATTTTGGGGGCAGGGAGCAAGGTGGGAGGGAGATGATCAATAGTGAGGGTTGAAGATCAGTTAAATGATTTAAACCCAAACCAAACCACACCAAACCAAAGCTCTTGGTTCATCAGTACAAGAATTTCTTTAAAGGATTGTATTGCCCTTGAGGTGGAAAGCTGGAGCACCTTTAAAAAGTAATACTGGGGGCGGCACCTGTGGCTCAGTGCGTAGGGGGCCAGTTCCATATATCAAGGGTGGCAGGTTCAAACCTGGCCCCCAGTCAAACTACAAAACAAAAAACTACCCGGACGTTGTGGCAGGCACCTATAGTCCCAGTTCCTTGGGAGGCTGAGGCGACAGAATTGCCTAAGCCCAAGAATTGGAGGTTGCTGTGAGCTGCTGCCACGACACTCTACCGAGGGTGATAAACTGAGACTCTATCTCCAAAAAAAAAAAAAAAAAGTAATATTGGGAGGCCTGCTTATGATAACAGCACTGAGTGCTATCCTATCTCAGGTGTAAAATATATTTAACCCTGGCTTATGCCAGTTCATGGTGTACAGAGATAACCGTGAGCACCACCATCATCCCATCCAAAAATGTGAGTGAAAAAGACAAAGTGTAAAAGCAAAAGCTCTGGGACTGACAGATGTGACAATAACTGACTCATCAATGGAAAAGCACCCCAAAGCTCTGTAAAATAATTTAGAGAGGTTCATTCTGGGACCCGTAAGTGGTCCCGCCACGGTTGGGTTACAGCTTGTCTTTCCACCTTTCAAGGAGATAGGAATGACATATAAAGTCATCAATCCATATTGGGATATAAGTTTGGCCTGCAAAGGCAAGACCTCTGTAAAGCGGAGGCAGGAGGGGGCTGACAGGTTACAGCTGGCCTTAAAGCTGCTTTGACTCAGGGTAAGGGAATGAACATAAAGCTCCATCTAAAGGCCTGGAATGTGTTTATTTCAGATGAAGATGTCTGACAAGCAAGAGCCCTGGTCCTTGGACGTTTACCCAAAACTCAAGTGCTCTGTGAATTCCAATGATGGCCTGCAGGCCTGCGTTAAGACTTTGTCTCCCCTGCCCGGCCGTAGGCTTGTCAAGCATTGGGTATGCTACTGTGAACCAAAGATGACTTCCAAAGGGAGGGGTGCGGGACTTCCCACCCCTTCTTCCTTGTAGCCAATGACTGACTGAAGTTTAAATACTTAGGCTTCAGATTTTATTTTAGTTCACAGACACCAGAGGTGATGCTTCTGAGGAAAAGATTCACTAGTGGACAATGAGCTGTCATTCAAATGGTCTAGCCTCTCAGGTTGTCTCACTGGCCTGCCCACCCCCCATCCCACCCCTCCCCTCCCCTTGGGTCAGAGTCGGGAAGAACTGCTGGGAAGAGAGTCATGAGGGGGAGGTGCTGCTCCAGTAGACCTCACAGGAACCTTGCCACCTTGATCGCTTTGCTGAAAGAACTTCTGAGCCAGCTGTGGTTTTGGCAGGAGAGGTTCGCCTGTGCAGTGGCGAGGGCTGGCCAGGCTCCTCATGGAAGAGACAAGCCCTAGCCAGGCCGCCCAGATGGACACCCAAGGGGGGGAGCCCCGCACAGCCCTCCACCTCATGCCCCCACAGGGGCAGCCTCTCCTGTGTTCAGCTGAGAACCACCCCTGCCCAGTCAGCTGCTGCTTCCCAACAGCTGAGAAGTGCCACAGCGCAGCACCTCGGTGAAGGAGTGCCATTCAGTCATTCGGCACGTGTTGGCTAAAAGCGCCAAGCCCCTTTGCCCACTACCTCGGGAAACCTCCCCAACCGTTTGAGAGCCGCCCCTGTTGCAGGTGTAGGAGCTGGCAACCTTCCTTTTTGTGCTCTTTGTGGCCCGGCCCCAAGGGGAATTTTAAAGTACCCGCTTTGAGTGTGTTGGATCCATACGCACTCTGGGGTGTGTGTGTTTGGTGGGGTGGGGGTGGGGGCAGAAGCCTCCCCACGGAGGGGGCCCCCATCCATTTGTCTCTCTTCATCTTCAGGTTTCAGGAGGGCCTCTGCCTTCTCTCCCACCCTGTCCCACCCAGCCACCCACCTTTTTCCTTCCTTTGGAAACGCCTCAGCTTTGTTCCACACACCTCAACCTGTTGAGCCGGCCTGTCCCTGAAAAGGGGTAGATGGACGGACAGGTGTAGACGACCACGGAACTTAACTGATCAGGGACACAGAGGAAAGTATTGCACACAGAATGATTAATGAAAGGGAGACAGGTGCTCATTCAGGCACTCAGTGACAACCCACATTTATTGGATGTTTTTATACACACTGGTCAGATAAAATTATAGAAATAGAAAAAGGAACGAACAATGATGAAACAGCAGAAGCTGCCGTGCAAATTCTTTGTTCAGCACAGAAGCTGCTAGATACATGTAAATTAAACATACTTTCTTAACATGTTGCTGCAAACTAAAACACAATGGTGTCTGGCTGTGTGTTCTGACAGAAGTTCCCCAAAACTTCAAGCTTGGCCATGAATAACAAAGAGAAAAGGACAAAACACCTCTTCCCATAACCTCTGCAAGTGCCCAATCTCCCAGTTTCACCCTGTGAAGCTCTCCAGTTACTTCCTCCTGTAAACATGTCCACAGATAAAGAAGTTTTTCGATCTTAGGGCAACGTTCCTTGGGGAGCACCTGAGGCCATGTCACTTTGCTTTGGTTGGGGGTCTGGTACCCTCCATTTCCCCCTTTTTATTTATTAGCTTGCACTGCTGTCATAGCCAAAAAGACAGCAGCATTCCTATCACTAGTTTGTTTAACTTGTATCAAATTTTTAATTATAATATAAAGAATAAACCCAATCAAACAAAATAAGAACAGAGAGCCAGCAGAAGTTCCAAGCAAAGTATGTATCTTATCAATAGGATTCAATTGAGCTATTCCTTCTGAAATTCCTTTCAGAGGTTGATCTCCATAAAGTTATCCTAATTTTTGCTCAAAAGTTGAGTAGACTTGATGTAACTCAATTATATCAACAGACAAATTCTCATGATTTAATAAATGTTTTTTAACCTTACTCCATGGAAACAATGTTTCATTATAAAACACAAGGGTAACACACTAAGAAGTTATGCTCCAATCACATTTTAACTTTAACTGTTTCTCTAAACTATATAATTGATCACCTAATAAAATCACTGTTTGTTCTAAATCTGCTAATTCAATATATATCTCTGTATCAATTTGCTTCTGAAAAATCCAAAGTTTCTCAGCATCATTATGCCAATTGCAAACAAAATTTTCAATTTTAATGGATTCAGGCAATACTATTCCAGCTGAGACTGCAGAGGCTGTGACAGCTATAATCCCAAGGATGGCTTCTATCAGAAGACCGATAAATCTCTTCATCCTCCTCGTCAGCTGCAGGGCAAGGTGGGCTAGGATGGAGATGGCAGGGAACTCCTCCCATGGACGCATCATCTTCACCAGAAGCCAAACTCCTGTCCTGACCCTGAGGAAAAAGATCCTATCTCGAGAAAAATCAATGTTAGTGGATATATTAAAACAAGTAAATAACCGACAGCTTCCTGTGCAGCTAATTTCACCAGTTTTCTCATTCCAATTGACCTCTCCAACCAGCCATACAAATGGTAGCTTAACACATGCTTGTATGAAATGAGCATCCCTCCATTTAAAATACATATTGGGGAGTTTCCCCTGCTTCATTATCTTCATGTGTGTAAGCTCCTTTCCATGTATTTAGCCCCCAAATAGCCACACCTATCTTCCATAAATCTAGCTGTGGAGGATATCCAACAATCCAGGAGAAGGTGGTGAAAATCCACTTTCGTGCCATTATAATTCTCTTTCAGAGGAATAAATAATATCTGTAAACTATTTTTTATGTGCCAAAATACTCACTTTTAACCCAAATTCTTCACACACATATGCTAGAGGTCTCTAATCTATTATAGGGCTAAACTTTGTTTGTCTTAAGGTATATAAGTAATCACCTCGACATTTAGTCCAATGTATCCATTCATTAATATCCAAAAAAAGTATGGAGTTTACAACGAGGTAAAGGAGACAAAGTTTTATAAGTAATAGAAATAAATTTAGTAAATATCATAGAAGATAGTAAATAATAATCAGAAGTTCCATTTCTTAAGCTGACCCATTGTTGAGGTCCAAATGCCACACAAGGGGGCTCCGGGCCTATCCAAATAGGAGGTCCAGAAACTCCAGCAGAATAATTGAATGTTAAAGTGCCCTCTTTCTCAGATTTAAATGGACCTCTATCATTATAAGGGCTGGAGAGCAAGGAACTTTCATTAGTATATATGGAGACAGATGGTTCATACCAAGATACTCCCCTTAGTAAAGGAGGGTTTGACACATAACTCTAATAAGTATAATTTGGGGCACTTACCTGTGTGCTCAATAATGCAACTATGGTAAGAAACAAGGTCCTAGTGTTCAGAGGGTGATTGCTCATCCTTTCTATGGATTGTGCCTCCTGGTATAGTTGCGAGAGCCCTCTCCATGTCACTCGGGTTGTTGGACTGCAGTTTCATTGGATTCTCCAATTTTGAGGAACCAGGTGTTGAGGGGAAGTGAGATAAGTGCATTGTTCCTCCAGGGTTAGTGTTGACATTCTGGCTGTTAGGTTCCTGGTTCAACGTATTTGTGCTCAGCGACGTGAGTGGAGTGTCATTTCTTTTTTTTTTTTTTTTTTTGTAGAGACAGAGTCTCACTTTATCGCCCTGGGTAGAGTGCCGTGGCGTCACACTGCT
>CAUYON010034434.1:0-24745 GCA_963573935.1 Arctocebus calabarensis
TCAGAAATCCTTTCTTCTGCTTGCTCCATTCTGTTGCTGAGGGATTCTACTTTGTTTCTCAGCTCTTTGAGGGCTTCAATTTCTTGTCTCAATGTGTCCAAATCTTTGATCATTTGGTCTTTGAATTCCTTGACTTCTTGAGACAATTTTTGAAATGCACCCTGAATTTCTAAATCCAACTTTTCCTCTATTTTATTGATCTTGTTTGCAATCCAAATTCTGAATTCGATTTCTGACATTTCAGCCTTCTGTTTATGCATAGGATCCTCGCTTGTGTCCACCAGATTATTCCTTGGGGGGGGTTGACCTAGTCTGGTTGTTCATATTTCCAGAGCTTTTCCATTGATTCCACCCCATGACTAATTTTACACCGTTTGGCTAGATGAGTAGATAAGGACAATTTGGGCTGGGAGTTCTAGGAGTAGTGATTGACCAGTCCTTTGCTTAAAAGCTTGAACTGGTGTCTGTACCTTTTCCCCTAGAGTTTTGCCAAGGACTCATAGAGAGCCACTGCTTGCAAAACTGGGGACCTTCTTGGTGTGGTGGGGTTAAGTGGCTCTGTCTTATTTTCAGTTGGTCTTTGTCTTACCCTAGAGAATCTGTTACTCTGGATTGATCTGAGCTGTGAAGGAATACCAGAGTTCAGTCCCCGCACCCCCCACAGGCAATAATTGAAAAAGCCAAATCAAACCTTCCCACTACCACACACCTAGGGTACCACTTTGGAAAGTCCTTGGGTGATTAGCCCACTTGAAGAGGTCCCAATGAATTGTCCTAGCCAGCACCAATCTCAAATGGAAGAGTTAAAAAAGTCTCTGGCAACTAGACAGCAGGGATCTGCTGGAAGCTCTTGTATAATTCACTTTGATGCTCTGTGAGCTCAGGAGGGCACTCCCCCAGCAAGTAAATTAGTCTGGGAAGGTTGATGCCTCCTTCCCTACCTTGCCCCTCTGTCACTCCCAGTCAGTGGTAACAGTTGTGATCCAGTTTCCTCCAATGAGCAGACGCTCCAGAGATTTGCACCTCTGTGCCTGGGTCACAGTGAGGTCTGTGGCTCCACAACCAGTCTGCTACTCCCTGTCACTGTTTGGCAGGGGGAGGTGAGGCCTGACAACCTGGGTACTTGACAGAGGCTGGGGTGATTCACTCAGTTCCAGCCCTGTCCCTGATTGCTGTTGCTGCTGGAACAGAACAAGTTCACAGACTTTATTTCTGTCAAGGCTATTATCCCTGATCAGACTGGGGCTGCTAATGGGTTTTACTCGGTCTGTGAGTTCCAGCCCTTTGTCTCAGCTTTCATCCCCTGAGGGCCAGGTTAAGCAAAGCAGCCCCTCTGCCACTATTCTAATCCCTGCGTTGTGTCCCAGCCAGTACCGCCTCAGGCAAATCCTTCACGTGCCTTGGTTGCCGGTCTGCTCTGCCAGCACTGGAGAAGCTGCCCGCTTCCCCTCACCACCCAGAAGACTGGGAGTGTCTCCTCAAAACATCCCCAGGGGTGCAGCTCTCCTGCTATTGTTCCCAGAACTGGTTGCCTTCTTGTGCCTCAGGAGACCTTCCCACCAGCCGGGTCTCCTCTTGGCTCACTCCCCTTTCACTACTCCTAGCTGGAAAACCAGCACAGCTCAGCAACAGTGTGCGCTCATCCACACCCCTCAAGAAAATCTCCAAGAATCTGGACTCTGTGGGAAACAGACCTCCAGACCTGGGGTGAGAGTGGAGGGGAACACCAGGAACACCAACTTGCAGGTAGAGAGTATATACAGTTTTCTACCTGGCTGGAGAGCACCACAGCACCCTAGTAGGGGAAGGAGGTCTGGTTTTTAGAGGGTCTTTCCCGTGAGGTAGAGTGGGAGGACATCGAACTCTGCTCACTTGTTTGTATGGAGGTATGGAGTATACTGTGAACCTCTCTCATGGGGGAGGGGACTCCCGTTCACTTGGTGATGTGCTCTGTACCTTTTTGTTTGTGTCCTCGGGGTCTCAGGTCGCCCCAGCAGGGTTGATGTGTGCTCCTTGACCTTTTCTTTTGGCTCAGAGCCAAACCATTGGCTTTCTTGCTGAGTTTCTATCCTTTAACTCTCCTTCTGGACGGGAACCTGTGCGGAAAGCTGGCTACAGATAGCCATCTTGGCTCCTCCCCCTGGAAGGTGTTTCTTAATAACAAATCAGGCCAATGGTAGTGCCACTTAACTGGAGGAGTGAAACAAGTTTTAGACGTACAAAGGCAAGGGTTTTAAGTTGGACTTGTCAAATACAGGTTTGGGTAAGTGTGGAGCCCAAGGGATGGATATGAAAGTTTGTGAGATACCTGCACAAGGATGGGTTTTAAGCCATGAGAATAGAGAAGGCAACTTAGGGGGAGAGCTTGGAAAAGAAAAACAATATTTAGAGGTTGTTTAGAGAAGAAGCGATCAAAGGGACCTGAGATCTTTGGATAGTAAGATGAAGAAAACAAGAAAGTGTGGTTTAGCAACAGAAATCCAAGGAGAAGGGTCATGGAAGGGGAGTTGTCAGTATCTCAGATGCTGCTGAGAAGTTAAATTATCTACACTCGATTCTAGGGTCTTTAGAAAGCAGTCATCCCTTAAAGGTATTCCCACCCCAGTCCTAGATCTAGGAAAGTCCACATTTATCTTTCATTCCTTCTATTATTATGTTCAAAATTACATGAGTGAAATATCAAATTGAGTCACTTCTACCTCCCTAGAGGGAGTTTCAGATCTTATCTAGATACTGGAGATTTGGTAAAGAAGAGGAGAGAGAGCTGAGTTTGGGTAGCGCTGGTACTGTGGAAGAGGAAAGCAGAAATGAGGAGCCTGGAGATATCACACAGCAACTTGAACTACCTTACACATTTGCCTGAGGCCTGCTGCCTGCACTGAGTCACTCCTGTTTCACACCAGTATTCTGGCTGACCTCTGATTTGAGAAATGAGTACGAAATTTCCCTTACATTCCTCCGGGGGCTGCTTTCTTTCTATATGATACACCATCAATAATGAAGCTTTTGATACATCCTCTTACAATCTTTACATCAGCCATCCTTCCTGAGGATGTGTTAGGGACATAATTAAAAATGAAACTCTTATTAATGAGTTTTGCTCATTCATAAGCATGATGCTATCATTTCACTGATGGAGTTGTAAAGACTGAGAAAGACACACCAGATGACTTGCATCTTCAGACCCACCAACAGCCCAAGCTAGACCACAACCCTCAGAAGGATGCATTTGCCAAAAAGAAGACTCTGTGCCTAGTTGGGTGCTAGACAGCAGTAGACTCTAGTTGTGTACCTGGACCCGAACCATTGGGTGTCCACTTTTTTACATCCTCTTCCTTCTTCTTTGATTTTTGCAGGTCCTAGGGGGAGAGTTAAGATGGAAAACTGGTTCATCTTTAGTGTCAATGTAAATAGGTTCCAACCACTTGATGGGGGGCAGGGTTAAATGCCATTCATCAAAGTACTTCATTTTTTAGACACCCTGCTCACTCATGTCTTTAGAGGAACAAAATAAAGGAAGTCAGCAACCTCTCCATGACTCGTGGTGAGGAAAACACTGATATTGCGTAACAAATATTTCTTAAAAATAGAAAATTACGCTCAGATGAGTGAATGAATGAACAAGTTAATGAATGAAAGAAAAAATGGCACTGCTATTGGTGCCCTCTAGATTGTTCTGTGTATAATTCCACTGGTTGTGATCCCTTCCAGACTCAGTACAGGGTGTAAGAGTGGGACAGACAGGATAGGGAAGCAGGAAAAGCTGCAAGGGATAAACAAAGAGACCTTGGCCCCTGGGTAATGGGGAGGTGACTGTGTCCTGGATATTTGTCCTTGTAGGGTCTTTTAGACAACCACAGGCAACTGTTCTCAAATCCCTTATCTGAGGATAAAATTTCCCTGACTGCACAAAAATGAAGCAGCTGATAGCTTCCCTAAGGAGGCATTTTTGAAAAGCAAGCATTTCCCCTCTTCAGATCGACCCACTGCAGAGAAGGTTAGCATTCCTGGAGAGGCTCCAGCTGTCCAGAAACTCTGTGTCCCTGGAGTCTGAACAGAGCAAAAGGGAGGATTTGGTGAGATTTCTTAAACAACAACACAAGCAAAACAAAACTTTTCATGAGTCTCCTAAAAGGTGCAAGGAGGAGAGAGCACCTGAGACATGAGAGGACCATCATTGTTCCTGGAGCCTTGGAACCTCAGTGAGTCAGTGTCAGAGCCAGAATGGCGATTTGGCCATCGAGGGTCTGTGCATACAGATGTGTTCTCAATTCCCATTCAAATCCTAGATTTTTTCTAAATTGGACAATTTGGATCCAGTTATTTGATGAGTCTGCCTCATAGAAGTGGGACCTTGACCAAATCGCATAACCAGAAGTGAGAATACGTTATCCTGTCTCAAAACTTTCTTCATGTTTTTCTCTCAACTGTAAGAGAGAGAACCCTCTTCCATCTCCACCTATGCAAAATAGTCATTTTGTCTAGAATTATCCTTTGTCCCTACTACCTTGGAGCAGTGTGAGATAAGGAAAAAGAACTGAGATGTCAAATCAAACTTCACCATATACTCATGCTGGAGCTCAGATAATTTCCTCAACTGTCTCAGCCTCTGTTTCCTAACCTGTAGAATGGATCTAAGAACACACACTACCCAGGCTTGCTGTGAAGATTCCATAAGGGAACACACATGCTCATTATCCCACTGGAGATGTAGCTCCCATGCTGTCCCCAGGGCCATGCTTAATCCAACCAGAAATGTCCTTCCTTTCCCCACACTCCAGCATGTTTATTATTTGCCCATTTACAGAACCCCTGTCATGTCTTTCCCTAACTCTAGAAGCTCTCTGAGGGCATGAAACTCAGAGTGTCCAATTTCATCATTTTTCTCCAGCCCAGCATGCACCTTCCTCTGAAAACCCTTCCGTGAGCATTTGTTAAATAAATAAATCTTTCTCTTTGATAAGAACAAATCTTCATGTACTTGCAAGCCTTTACAAAGAGATAGGATTGAAGAGGTCAGCTAATCCCTGACCCAGACAGAGGAAGGTACTAACATGTGTGCCGTGTCTCCTGTGTACCAGAATTTTTATAGTCAGATTTTATTTATTTCTCACATCAAGTCCCAATTTACAGAAAGGAAACTGATTCCGAAATGTAAATAATTTGCCCAAGATTTCAAAGATTGTAGTAGCATTTCAATTACCCTCATTAAAAAGTCTCTGCACAAACTGGAAAGAAATAGAGGGAAAGACACTGGCTTGGGGCCAGAGCCCTTGGCAATCTTCAGTACTGATCAGCTCTCTATCTTGCCAGACACTATCTACAAGTGACAATAATAACTAAGAATCTGCCAACAAGTTGGCCAGTTTATAAACTGTCCATTCTTTTCCTAGGAAAAAACAAAACCTACAAAAAGCAGCTCCTGGAACCTACAACACCTTCCCCTGTCTCTATTTGCTAAAGTTCAGAATCCCATTGTTACCTTTAGTCTCATTCCACTGGGCAAGGCCTTTTGCCCAGTGGAAAGACACTTGTCCAGAAAGATGTTATTCTGAAGGATGGACTTTGCTCTCTCAGCAGTCCTGACCTAGAATCAGGAACAATTTGCTCAACACAAGTCCCCGGAGCATCACCATCCAAACAGACATGGAACTCAGGGTCACCTCCCCCCTTTCAGAGGAGAGGGTCTGGAGGGCCACAGAAAGAAAGCAGTCTTCTTAAGGAATTAAAAAAAATTAAATACAGAAACTTTGGAGGGAAAATCTGAAGCTCCTTTGTTGGGGGAGGAATAATTTTTGACCATTAATTGGGTCCAGGAATTAAAACTGTGGAATAAATTTGAAAAAGAGATGGGAGACACAACCCAACCTTTTGAAGATAGGTCATAGGAGGAGTGCACAGAGTTACCAAGAGTTTGCTGGTACTATGATGAATTTTCAGAGGAGAAGGGGGCTCTCATGTCATTTTGACATTCTCAAAAATGGGAAAATTTCTCTCAGGTTAAAAAAATACCCAAAAGACCAAAAAGCAGCTTCAAAGTATCCTAAAAGTATTGCAATACCTGGGGAGAAGGATTCTTGGTAAAAGAAGCATCATCATTCCCTAGGGTGAGGGGCTGATTATTAGGCCATGAGTGGTGGCAGTTCAGCATTTCAGACTGCATGCAGCCCAGCAACCAATGAAGGCCATGAGCAAAGAGGCACTCCCATCAGCTGATTTGATCAATGCCTCAGACACTCTTTCTTCCCCAGTGAGAATTTTCTAGTTCTATTTTCTCCAAGTATGCACAGTTCTCATTGCAATGAGCCTGGGAAACCAAGTGGGGTTTGGTTTCTAAGAGAACTCCAGCAATGCAAATTGCATTCTTCCCCCAGATCACGTGCTTCTGTCCTTTTGCAACCCCTGATTCACTTTTTATTAATTCATAGACTTCTTTTTTAGAGAAGTTTAGGTTTGCAGAAAAACTGAGCAGAAAATACAGAGTTCCCATCTACTCTCTCTACCCTCCTCATACCCATCGTTTCCCTATATCATACCTTGCATTAGTGTGGAAAATTGGTTATAAGTGATGAACCAATGTCAACACATTATTATTAACTGAAGTCCATAGTTTATATTAGGGTTCACTTTTGTATTGTACAATTCTATGAATTTTGACTAATGCATAAGGACATGTGTATGAGTTTGTCATTACCAAATCATGCACAATAGTTTCATTGCCCTAAGAAACCTCTGTACTCCGTCTATTCATTCTCCTCTCCCTCCTCCTACCTCTAGCCTCTGGCAACCAATGATCTTTTCACTGTGTCTACAGTTTTCCCTTTTCCAGAATGTAATAATTGGATACATACAGTGTGTAGCTTTTTCCAGATTGGCTTTTATCATCTAGCAATATGCACTTAAGATTCCTCTCTTTCTTTTCATGGTTTGATAGCTCATTTATTTTTAGTTCTGAATAATATGGATATTCTGAAGTGCATTTATCCATTTTCCTATTCAAGAACATCTTTGTTGCTTCCAAGTGTTGGCAATTATAAATAAGGTTGCTATAAATATCTATGCAGGTTTTTGTATGCACATACATTTTCAACTCTTTTGGGGGAAATACCAAGGAGGTATTTCATGTGAATTGCATAGTAAGAATATGTTAGTTTTGTAAGAAACTGCCAAACTGTCTTCCAAAGCAGCCATGTCATTTTGTATTCTAGCAATGAATGAAAATCTCTGTTATTCCACATTCTCCTCAATATTTGATGGTATTTGGTGTTTTAGATTTTTTCTTATCCTAATAGGTGTGTAGTGGTGTCTCATTGTTGTTTTAATTTGCAATTCTCTAATGGTATATGATGTTGAACATCTTTTCATATGTTTATTTTCCATCTATGTAATTATCTTTTTCCCAGGGTGTCTGTCAGAAAGTTTACTCATTTTTAAATGGAGATGTTTTCTTGCTGTTGAGTTTTTATATATTTTGGGGACAGTGCTTGATCCAAATGCATTTTGAAAATATTTTGTGCCTTGTTTTTTTATTCTCTTCACAGTATCTTTCATAGAGCAAAAGTTTTTAATTTTAGTGAACTTCTACTTATCAATTATTTTCTTTCACGGATCATGCTTTTGGTGCTGTATCTGAAAACTTACTGCCAAACCAACAGTTACCTAGGTTTTCTTTTGTTATAGTCTAGAAGTTTTACAGTTTTGTGTTTTATGTTTAGGTTCATGATCCATTTTGAGTTAATTTTTATAAAAAATTCATCTTCATCTTTTTAGATCTTCTTTGATTTCTTTTATCAGAGTTTTGTAGTTTTCCTTATACAGATCTTATATTTTGTTAGATTTATACTCAACTATTTATCTAAGTAAATACCTAAATATTTTATTTGGGGGTTCTAATATAAATGGTATTGTATTTTTTATTTCAAATTCTAATCATTCATTGCTGGTATATAGGAAAGCAATTGGTTTTGTGGATTAACTTTACTAATTAGTTCTGGGAGACTTTGGGTTGGGGGTGAATTTTTTGGGGATTTTCTACATAAAAAAAATCACGTCATCTGCAAACAAAGACAATGATTTCTCCTTCCCAATCCATGGACCTTTCCCACCCTTTCCCTGTTTTACATATTGCATGCTACGTTCATGTCATGAGTGCTTCCTTTTCAACACTTTTTCTAATAACCATATCTTTACTCTTGATTATTAGTCACTAAATATGGGCAATTGGTTTTTATTAGTACTTGATTTCATGTGTTTATAAAGCTGCTTTTACACAGAGTTCCAACAACTGTGGTAAACCAGCATCTCTGGGGGGTGAGTGACACATCAAGGAAAAGACCAACTGAAATCCTCACATTCCTGTGGGACTGTTTTAGCCCAAACAGTGGCTAAAAAGACACATTTGCAAGAGAAGTCCAGTTCTGTGGAAAACATTTTGTACTTAATCTGAATAAAAAATTGCTTTTTCATCTATTCTTAAAAGATACTTGATAACGTCCACTTCAACAGATTAGACAGGGGGAAATCCCAAAACACAATATCTCTTCTTTAAAAACAATTGAAAAATTCACTTTCACATATATGGTAAAACTTAACCAAAATTGTATTCATGTGAATTAAATATCAGATGTCCACAGGCAATAATTAAAAAATTCCACATTTCCATATTAGAGGAGATGAATGTTCTTGGATCTAACAAGATGGGGTATAGAAAATTACTTAATTTGCTTTAATCAGGGACTGGCTCTATGCACGTGTGTGTGTGTGTAGGTGTGTGTGCACTCACACAAATGCATGCATGTGAGTAGCCATCTTATAACTTTCAGAATAAAGCTCTTCCTCCCCACAGAGAATTTGTTTAAACTTCTACTTCAACACTGCAAGATAATGCTTATTTTTACGTGCCAAGGAAATGGACAAATTATCCCTTTCTAAAACATAAGAACCAGTCAAGGCACTTTATTGCTAAGGTGATGTGAAACATAGGCTTTGTAATATACAGCACAGTTGAAAAAGGTGCATATAAGCATTAAGAAGGGTACAGATAATTCTTAAAATTATCTGTAGGATAGTAAACTGTGATTCTTTCTCAAAGGGATAGATCTGGAGAGTCCTACTGCCAGCTCGAATAATTTCTCCTTGCAAATTTCAAAACAAAAGAGATGAAATTTCAGGCTGTCCCTCCCACCAGAGCCTGTATTTACACTGCAACCTCTGAAACAAATCTGTATGCAAAGGTTTCAGAGGGATGACGGGCTGGTTGGCACATCACTTCCACAGCCTCTGACAGGTACGTGACATTGGTCAAGAGACCCATGGCCTGAACCTCAGAGTTATTGTGCAGAAGGCAGCGAGCCAGGGGTGGGGAAATGCCAGGAGGAGGAGAAGGACAGGAGAAAATGATGGAAATACATTTTTTTAAACAAAATACAATTGAAATTCCAGTCTTAATCAAAAACAGTAACAGGCTCCACTAAGTACCCACAAAGTCCTGCTAAAAATATGTGAAGTTCATCCACAGTTCAAATCTCAAGATTATTTTTCTTTCTCAGCTTAGGCCTATCGGAAGTGATGAGAAGACTGTAGCTGTTTTACTGAGAAGATGCTCTGTCCATGCAAATGGACTCACACATTCTTAAATCACGAAAAGAAGCCAAAAATGAAAGAAGATTGTCAGACTTTTCCTTGGTGTTGTGTTGAAGGTTAAGAGCACAGAGTTTAGTGACAGTTGAACCTGAATATAAACTTACTAGCTTTATGGCAAACTCTGTGAACTTCTGTCCCTTAACCTTTAAACTGTATTTTTTTGTGAGAATTCAAAGATATGAAAGCCAGACATGGGTCCTCATGCCTGTAATCCCAGCACTTTGTGAGGCCAAGGCAAGACGACTGCTTGAAGCCAGGAGTTCAAGACCAACCTGACCCACATTGTGAGATCTCATTTCTACAAACAATAGAAAAATCAGCTGTTTCTGGTGGTGCATCCCTGTAGTCCTAGTTACTCAGGAGGCTGAGGTGAGAGGGTTGCTTGAGCCCAGGAGTCTGAGGTTGCTATAAACTATAAAGGTGCTACTGCACACTAGCCCAGGCAACAGAGCAAGACCCCCATCTCAAAAATAAATAAATAAATGCTATGAGATATAGGAGGGAGGGTAATCAGTGGGACCTCACCTCTTGTACATAATGCAAGAGGATGTGTCAAATCTTTTAAGAGTAGAGTATAAATGTCTTAATTCAACAATTGAGTAAGTGAAGTAGAGGCTATGTTAATCAGTTCGATGTAAGCATTCCAACTTGTATATAAAATCAGCACATTGTACCCCATAAATGCATTAATGTACCCAGTTATGATTTAATAAAAAAAATGATATGAGCTATAAATACATATAGATAGCATAGACCCACTACACTGTGTAATGCCTGGGTCAGTTCAGTAATCGTTTTCTTCCCACTGTTCATGTTACTGCCTTGAGTAATGTAAGTTCTCTCAGTGCTCAACTATTGGCTATTAAATGTGAAATGTCCAATTTTGAATCAAAAGTTTAGTTTATGATATCTCAAACAGAAAGCACTACAATTAATCAAATATGAGCCTAAAGTATCCACACGATTTTGTCATCCTAATGGTGACTGTGTCTGCCAGCAGCAAAGAAGCCTGAAGAGCAAGTGGCCATGAAATCACAAAAGCCATTTTCCACAGCTTGTTGAAAATAGTATTTTTCCTTGCAAGAAGTAGTCCAAAGCCTGATAGAAGTGGTAATCAGGTGATGAAAGGTCTGGTGAATACCGTGGATAAGAGAGCACTTCTAAGTTCAGCTTCTGTGGTTTGGGCAGCATTGTTCATGTTATAGCGTCATCTTGCAGGAAGATTGGCCTGTCTCTACTGACTAGTCTCAGCTGCTTAATCACAAGCATCCTCATCAGTCAGCTGCTTGGCTGCAGGAGGTATCCTCTGTAATCAGCTGGCCAGGTTTCATGAAGCTGGAGTGGACAGTACCTGTGCTGGCCCACCAAGCAGACACCATCAGCTTTTTCTGATGAATATTCATTCCTGTTTGGACTGTGTTTCAGCACTTCATCATTATCCAACCATTGGGTCCAACCCTTGCAATTGTCAAAAAGAATCCATTGTCATCGATTGTAACAATACAGTGTAGAAATGACTTGCCTTTGTGTAGAGAAAGCAGTCAGGCAAGCTTTCAGATTTCTCTTCTGTTGGCTTAATTTATGCAGAACCGTCTATCCAGCTTCTTTACTTTGTCCATTTGGTCCACTGTTGTTGGCATAAGAATGTCAAACCTCTATGCTAATTCGCGTGTGGGTTTGGCTGGATTGTTTCCTCTGCAGGTTTTAGCTCATTATCCACCTTGCTCTGAGTCACCCAGTGAAACAAGATCACCTGAGTGGAACTTCTCAAATCAGCAATGTAAGTGCATTCCTCAGCTACATCCTTCTCAAACACATCATTGGTGTTTTGAGCTCTCTGAACTGCATTGGTTCCATATGGTAGAACTCATATTCAAAAATTGCATGAATTTTTGGTGGAACACAGTGGCTTATGCCTGCTATCCCAGCACTCTGGGAGGCCGAGGTAGGCGGATCACTTGAGCTCAGGAGTTCAAGACCAGCCTGAGCAAAAGTGAGACCCTGTCTGTCAAAAGTAGAAAAGTTAGCCAGGTGTTCCTGGTGCTTATAATCCCAGCTACTCAGGAGGCTGAGACAGGAGAATCACTTGAGCACAGAATTTGAGGTTGCTGTGAGCTGTGACACCACAGCACTGTGGCCTGGGCAACAGAGTGAGACTCTGGCAAAAACAAAACAAAACAAAACTATAGACTTAACATTGTTCTTCAAAAATGGCTATAAAATTTTTTGAAAGATAATCAGCAGCCAAAAAGTGCATTTGAAAAGGTGAGAATATACTTTCACAATTTAAAAAAAAAATAGAATTAAAGTGAAATGTCAGAGCTATCAACTATTAAACTTAGTAGTTAAGGAAATCAGACACATCTTACTTAATAAACTAAATACTTACAATGTAGCCAAACAATGGCAACTTTCCACTTTCCCACAGATACGGAAAAGACATTGAAAAGAGGGGATACTTTCATTTTGGAACAAAATGTCTTTAAAGTGTAGAATCTGGATATAAGGTGAAATCACCCTGTCCTCCAAGACTAATGAAAAACTGTCAGCCCTCCCTCTGCTTGGGTAGGAAGTTCAATGCTGCACCCAAGGTTCCTGCAGAATCTCAGGGCTTACATTTTTCACGGTCGTTTCTAGCTTTAAGCACATGCTTTGCCTGTACATCCAGACTCCTTTGGAGCCCATGTCCTCTTCTCCTCACCCTCTCCAAGTGAAAATTACCTCCCGACCCTCCACTTCCATTCATAGAATTCTTTTTTTTTGAGACAGAGCCTCAAGCTGTCACCCTGGATAGAGTGCTGTGGCATCACAGCTCACAGCAATCTCCAATTCCTGGGCTCAAGTGAGTCTCCTGCCTCCGCCTCCCAAGTAGCTGGGACTACAGACGCCCGCCACAACGCCTGGCCATTTTTTGGTTGCAGCTGTCATTGTTGTTTGGCAGGCCCAGGCTGGATTCGAACCCCCAGCTTAGGTGTACGTGGCTGGCGCCTTAGCCCGTTGAGCCACAGGTGCCGAGCCCATTCATAGAATTCTTTAAAAAAAAAAAAAAACTCATGTAAATTGAGTGTCGGCAGACTTCCCTGAAGGTTTGAGAATGCAGAGAGATTTTACACCACAATAACAAAAGCAAGTGAATACGCGATGTTAGGCGTTCTGTACTCAGAGTTCCACATCTTTGCCAGTGCTTTGGACGTGTGTCATTCAAATAGGCATGTGGTGGTCAATTTAAGTTTTAAATAACCCTTATTTCTTCTAGTTACACTCAAAAACATCAAGTGACAATGAAGGGCGGTATTTACTTTTAGCTTATGTTTTTCCATATGATAAAATCATCTTACTTTTTAGCACATAAAAATTCATTTCACACTGTCATATGTACATGGCTGGGAGGCACAATCAGGGTTACTTAGGCACACAATTATTTCCTAGAAAGAACCCTCTCTCCAAATAATCCAGTTGGAGCTTTCATCAATTTAACCAGCCTCAAATAAAAATCACCAAAACTCTAGTTGCAAATAGAAAGATTTATCTTATGTTGTGAAGAGAAGTCTCCATATACACAGATGTCGGGGAAATATTTTAAAAACTAATTTTTTAATCCTAACAAATCTTTCTCAATCATCTCAATTTCTCCCACAGAGAAAGTTTCTGGGCCATACTCCCTCCAAAACTGAATCTTCGGATTAGTGCTGAGCATGCTCTACTGTCTTGTAAATCGGTAGAAAGGAGACCTCTTCAAGCACTTGAATCTTATTTGGTACTGTCTCACTTATTTATATGTCCCCTTGAGAAACCATTGCATAATTCCTTGAGATTAGAAAATCATGCCCTCAGAGGAACATGGTAGAAGTTTAATGATGAGACTTCTCACTTCTCTTCCCTCTAAAAATGTGAAATTCCTATGTGACTCATACTTGTGTCTTACATTACATTTCTTGGCAGCATTGGTACCAAACACCACCATACAAGATTCATCAGTTTAACTGTGTGAAAACAAAAAACTTCTGTTAGATAAAAACAAATGATAAATTGAGGAAAGTATATTTTCAATCTATATCACAGACAAGGCATATCATCTTTCTTTTTTTTCAAATTAATATGAGAACACAAATTTTTAGGTTACATTGTTCTCACCTCCCAGGTAAAGTTCAAGTTGTAGAAGAGCCCCTCACCCAGGGGGCAGGCTGAACACCCTGGCATTGGGCACATTAGGTGAGATCCAGCCAAATGCTTTTCCCCCTCCCTCCCCACCTTTTGGCTAGACTTTATTTGTGTTTTATCATTAGTATGAGTGTGTAATTGTTAATAGATTAGTTTCATATTAATATGAAGTACATTGGATTTTTTTTCCATTCTTGAGCTACTTTACTAAGAAGAATGTGTTTTAATTCCATCCAGGTAAATATAAAAGATATTAAGTCTCCATCTTTTGTTTATGGCTGAATAGAACTCAAATTAATCAACGTATCATCCTGACATAAAAATTATTCCTAGAAATAGAGAGAAATTGAAAAATAACCCAAAACTTTAAAAGGCAATGCAGAGGAAAAGGGGAAAAAGGCCCTTAAACACCTTAACACCTAAACATCACCTATTCGTTGTTTATAAAAATGAAAATGTAAACATATCTATATCAAGAATTAGTATATTATACTTTAGATAGAAGAAATCCAAGAGTGCGGTTCACTTTATTGTTTATATATGGGGGGAAACACAGATTCCCTCTCACACAGCAGATGGGAAGAACAGGTTGGCAATATCTTTCTAAATTACATATACATTTACCCTTTGACCAAACAATTCCCATATGTATCTTACCTGCACAGATATCAAAAGTATCTGGGCTAGGTGCAGTGGCTCACAGCTGTCATCCTAGCACTCTGGGAGGCCAGTGTGGGAGGATTGCCTGAGATCAAGAGTTCAAGACCAGCCTGAGCACAAGCAAGACCCTGTCTCTCCCAAAAATAGAAAAAACTAGCATCCTTGTGGGTGCCTATAGTCCCAGCTACTCAGAAGGCTGAGATGGGAGGATCACTTGAACCAGTAGTTTGAGGTTGCTGTGAGCGAGGCTGAGGCCACAGCACTCTAAGTTGGGTGACAGAGTGAGATTCTGTCTTAAAAAAAAAGGGGTGAGGCTCGGCCTCTATAGCTCAGTGGTTAGGGCACCAGCCACATACACCGGGGCAGGTAGGTTGAATCTGGCCCCAGCCTGCCAAACAACAATGACAACTACAACAACAACAAAAAAATCGCCAGGCACTATGGTGGGCACCTGTAGTCCCAGCTACATGGGAGGCTCAGGCAAGAGAATTGCTTAAGCCCAAGAGTTTGAGTTTGCTGTGAGCTGTGATGTGACAGCACTCTACCAAGGACGACATAATGAGACTCTGTCTCAAAAAAAAAAAAAAATGATATCTATACAAAGTCACTGATTGCAGCAACGTTTGTATTAGAACATTTTTGGAAATAGTTCAAGTTTCAGCAATAGAGAACTGATAAAATAAATCATGATATATTTATTTGCTCAAGGAAATACCACGCAGCTGTAAAAAGAATATAGTTTTTGTATACTAATATTAAAAGATCTACCAGTCTTAGTGGAAAAGAGCATGATGCAGAAGTATATATAGTATGTATTTTCGTATGGGAAAGAAAGGAAAGGAAGGGGTCCATATTTGCCAGAGAGACACAGATACTAATACAACACTTAGCTGTAGGCCGGAAGCAGGGGGTGGGGGAGTATGCCTCGAGGGCAAGGAAGGGAGATGATGGGCATGGGAGACACAGGAGGAGGACCCTGAGGGGGAGATCAGCAAAACTGACACGGCTCTCATGGGGCCATGTAGGTCCCAGAAAGAATGTTGGCTCTTTAGCTAAGACTCGACTCCCTTAGAGGATCTTAAGCTAAGACATGACGTCATCTAACTTGTGGGTTGGAAGAAGCAGTTTAGCTGCTAGGTTGATAATTGATTATAAAAGAGTTAAGGGAAATAGTAGGGAACCCAGTTAAAAGACTTTTGCAAGAATAATTCACATGTTAAATGAAGGTGGCTTGCTCCAGGGCAAAAGCACTTAAAGTGGTAGGAAGTGAGAAGGTTCTGTATATATTTTGAAGGTCAAGGCACTAGAATTTGTTACAGAATGGAACACCAGATGTGAGAGAAAGAAAACTCGTAGATGATTCCCCAGCCCTGGCCCTGGCTTCTTCCCCCTCCTGGTACCTGTGACATTGCACGGATTTTATGGGCTAGAGAGTCATAGGGACTAATAAAGAAAACAAAAAGCTACACAACATGAGAGCAGCTGTAGGCAGGATGCTTTGGGAGCAGGTAGGGAGAGCACCTAACTCAGTTTTAGGGAGTCAGAAACAATTTCTCTCCGAATGTAGGAAAATAGGGAAGAATTACCTGCTTTCTAAGCAAAAGATATAGTTTATGAAGGTCCAGAAGCTAGAGAGAAACCACTGATCATTCTAGGAAATACCATGAGTTCAATGTGGCTGAGCGATGGTGGGCAAGAAGTATGTCAAGTGATGAAAAGAAGATTTTGGAGAAGGAGCCAGATTACAAAGGGCCTTGTAAACCATGCAAAGGTGTTCATAATTGAGGGAGGCAAGTAGATAGTCATCAAAGTGTTTGAGCTTAAGGGATAAATTGAAACATGAGTTCCAAAAGGGACAAATTGTAACAGGCCACAATCTTACAGGGAAAAGATAAATCTACTGTAGTGTATGACATGTGCTTAGAAGAAATATTGAAACAGTGCTCTTGTCTTACTTTAAACCCCACCATACTACATCAAGAACTTCCTCAGAGTAATAAAAAAAAAAAAAAAGGACCTCAATGGTGGGAGTTCCTAGTCAAATCCAAGGATTTCTTATTGTTGTTGGAACCCATGGCTATCACCTTCATCCTTTCTTTGAAAATCGGGCTTTTCTGTTCAGTGACATTGCTCTAAGTCAAGACCTGCTTTCTAAACTGGGAGGTCAAATTAAATTTTTCTCAGGAGAAATAACCGTAGAAATCCAAGATGTATCAGACACTGAAACATTTCATACCCAAATTGATTGTGCTGAGGAGACTAATGAATGTCATAAAAAAATATAAATATGAGAAATCTCTCTTAAATCACTGACATTCTGTAGATGTGAGAAAAGTCAAAGAGCTAAACCTACTAAAATTAAGACTGAGCCTTCAAAACTACTTCCTAAATTGCCTTAGTACCCTTTGAAACCTACAGCCATGTAAGGGCTCACTTTTATAATTGAAGATTTGATGAAACAGAGGCTATTACTCCTTGTATCATCCCTTGCAATACTCTCATCCTACCTGTCAAACACACACACATACACACGGAAAAGATGAAGATTTGTACAAGATCTTAGAGCTATAAATACAATTGTTATTCCAGGATTTCTTATAGAGCTCAAACCAAAATGCCTATTGACAAATGTACTCACTAAAGCCAAAGGATTCTGTTGGAAGAAACCAACAATGTATTGGGACAGTAATACCCCAAGGAATCTACCAAGGTGCCTTCATACTTTTACAGCAGGATTTAAAATTCTTATAATTTACCATAAAGTCTACCCTAATTCAATATGGAGACATTTGCTTCTTTGTTCTTCATTCAAACAGGGCTCAGAAATTCATCTTCTATACAGTCATTCCTCAGTATCCATTGGGGATTGATTCCAGAACTTCCCTAAGATATTAAAAATTGAGTGTGCTCAATCAAATTCCTTATATAAAATGACATAATATTTGCATATAACCCATGCACTTCCTCCCATATATGATTTAAGTATATTAGATATTAAAGTATATATTAGATTATTTAAAATACCTAATACAATGTAAATGCTATGCAAATTGTTGTTACACTGTATTATTTAGAGAATAATGACAAGAAAACTTTTGTACATGTTCAGTACCGATGCAATTTTTTATAAAACATTTTCAATCAGTGGTTGGTTGAATCTACAAATGCAGAACCCAAGAATACAAAGGGCCAACTCTATTTGCTGCAATAATTTGCTTGCAAGGTGACAAAGCCTTCCAAAATAAACTCCCTCTCTGATAAGGAGTAGCATATTACCTTGGTCATTATTTATCTGCAAAAGAAATCTTTCTACATCCACAAAGAATAACAACTATTCAAAATTATCCTAAACTCTGGCTTGGCGCCTGTATCACAGTGGTTATGGCACTTGCCACATGCACCAAGGGCGGTGGGTTCAAACTCGACTCAGGTCAGCTAAACAACAACAACAACAAAAACTAGCTGGGCACTGTGGCAGGCACCTGTAGTCCCAGCTACTTGGGAGGGTGAAGCAAGAGAATTGCTTAAGCCCAGGAGTTTGAGGTTGCTGTGAGCTGTGATATCACTGCACTTATTGAGGGCGCCATAGTGAGATTCTGTCTCAAAAAAAAAAAAAAAATTATCCTAAACTCATGACCACAAGGCAACTCAGAGTATTCTTTAGACTTGTAGGACATTACAGGTCCTGGGTTCCCAGTTTTTTTGCTGCTGTTGTTGTTCATTTTCCTTTTTTGTTTGTTTGTTTTGTTTTGTTTTTTGTCTCTCTATGCTTTGAACTGACCAAAAATAACACTCTGAAACCTCTCCTTTGGGAAACAAAACACGAAAAGGCCTTGAATGAACTTAATTAGGTTTTACAAAATCCTTCCACATTAGGACTTCCCTGTCACCCTAAACCCTTCACATTGTTTTTCCATGAATGGAAAAATTATTAAGTGTCCTCACTCCAGAACATGGAGGCAAATATAGACCTACAGCTTATTAGAGCCTGAAATTGCACCAGTATCCTAGGCATATCCAAATAGTTTACAAGCAGTAGCCATGGCGACTGAAATTGCAGAATTCTCTTTAGAACTTGTTCAAGGAAATTATTTATGTCTCCAAGCTCCTCATGTTGTAAAAAGCTAAATACTGAACCTACCCAGCATCTTTTCAGTTAGCAGGCTAACAATTTACAAGATTCTGCTTCTAGCTCCTTCAAGGCTACATATTATTTGATGTTACTCTTTGAACCTTGCTACCCTTTTACCTTTGCCTAACAAAAGGGAGATTCACAATTGTGTGAAATGGTTTCCCAAAATTTTACTCCTAGATTGGATTTACAAGACTTAACTTTAATAATAATAAAAAAAAAAGATATACCATTGACTAATCTAGAGTTGGTAATCTAAGTTGATGGCTCCTGTGCTAAAAATTCTAAAGGAAAAAGTACCAAAGTGGATAGACTGCTATAACCCAAGAACCCTTCTTATCAGAAAGAAGGGTTCTTCTTAAATTTAATCAGCCCAACCTGTGAAATTATTAACCCTCACTCAAGTCTATGAAGTAGACAAACTGTAAACATATATACTGACAGCAAATGTGTGTTTGGAGTAGTCTGTGATTTGGGTATGATATGGAAAAGGAAGATTTTTGACATCTAATGACACACCTATGAAAATGGACCTCAGGTTGCTGATTCTTCTGTGCAAATGCTACATTCACAGTTGCTATCATAAAAATAGAAGCTCATCCCTATAAATCAGACTCTGAGTATCAAGGAAATGCTGTGGCAAATTTTCATGCTAAGGTTACAACTCAAGAGATGCCTGAAATGTTGTAACTTCAATGAATTCCACAGGCTGATCCAAACTAAATAATTTATGACAAATTATTCTATAAATAAGGTTATGCTTTTGAATTAGGAAAACAATATTGATATAACACAGGATGCAAATATAATGCAGAATTGGGACTCATGGAAAGACCTGATGGCAGCTTGTTGCTTCCAAGTATCTTTAAAACTTCCTTAGCTGAAATTTGCATTTACAACTCATTATGATATTGATAAAATGACACAAGTCATAAAAAAAGATTAGTGGAGTGATTGCTCCAAAGTGTCCAGGCAAATATATAATCAATACTTGGCTTATCAAACCCATAATCCCAGAAAGATCATTGAAGTAGCTGCAAAAATAGTGTCCTAACCATTTGAACATTTGCCAATGGATTTCCTTCATTTACTCATCTTATTGATGTGTGTTTACAATAATATGGATGTTGCCTGGATGGATAGAAGGTTTTCCCTGCTGAAAAGCTGATGCAATTATTATACTCAAAAATTATTAAAAAGTGTTTCTCCCAAAGTGAAATTTCCAGTGACAGAGGACCTCACATTACTGAGCAACTTATAAAACAGTTAAACAAGATCATTTCAAAGATGATGGCATCATCATTGTCTTTAGCCTCCTCAATCTCCAGGAAAGGATGTATGCACCAATGGCATTCTCACAATAAAACTGGAAAAATTAACCAAAACCACAGGATTATCTTGACCTAAGACGTTGCCTTTATCCCTTATGTCAACATCCCCTATGTCCTTTGAAAAATAATTGTAATTCCTTATAAAACTATTACTGGATAACCCATGCCCTTAATGGTAGAGCCACCTGTTTGTCAAGTTCTTATAAACGCTGACATAATACATGTATTTTAAAACATTAATGCAATATTCCAAAGTCTATTTCCAAAAGGCTAAACATCTTCAGAGATCCTCTGCCTGGTGACAACTTTGTGCCCTAGACAGTGGATCCCAAGGAGTGGATATTCAAGAAAAAACATTCTTTTTTTTAGAGACAGAGTCACACTATGTCACCCTGAGTAGAGTTCCATGGCATCAGACCTCATAGCAACCTCTAACTCTTGGGCTTAAACGATTCTCTTGCCTCAGCCTCCCAAGTAGCTGGGACTACATGTGCCT
This sequence comes from Arctocebus calabarensis, assembly GCA_963573935.1. Lineage (NCBI taxonomy): Eukaryota > Metazoa > Chordata > Mammalia > Primates > Lorisidae > Arctocebus > Arctocebus calabarensis. Next base: position 20,423 of record CAUYON010034434.1, read on the forward strand.
GCCACAACACCCAGCTATTTTTTTGTTATAGTTGTCATTGTTGTTTAGCAGGCCAGAACCAGGATTGAACGTACCAGCCCCGTGTGTGTGGCCTGCACCCTAACCACTTAGCTACAGGCATGGAGCTTCTTTTTTTTTTTTTAATTGTTTGGGATTCATTGAGAGTTCAAAGAATTAGGTTATACTGATTGCATTTGTTAGGTAAAGTCCCTCTTATGATTGTGTCCTGCCCCCAAGAGGTGTGGCATACACCATGACCCCCCCTGCGCCTTCCCCTGCCATTTTACCCACTCCCACCTTCCCCTATCCCCCACCTTGTATTAGATCATCTACTGCCTTCATATCAGAATTGAGTACATTGGATTCTTACTTCTCCATTCTTTTGATGCTTTACTAAGAAGAATGTGTTCCAACTCAATCCAGGTTAATACAAAACATGTAAAGTCTCCATCTTGTTTAATGGCTGAATAGTATTTTATGGTATACATAAACCACAGCTTGCTAATCCATTCCTGAGTTGGTGGGCATTTAGGTTGTTTCCACATTATGGCAATTGTAAATTGAGCTGCAATAAACAGTTTAGTGCAAATGTCCTTATGATAAAAGGATTTTTTTTTCTTCTGGGTAGATGCCTAGTAATGAGATTGCAGGATCAGATGGGAAGTCTAATTTGCGTCCTTTGCAATTGCAATTGCAATAGCAACAAAAATAAATAAATGGGACTTAATTAAACTAAATAGCTCCTATACAGCAAAGGAGACAAAGCAAATAGACAACCTTCACAATGGCAAAAGATATTTGCATATTATGAATCAGATAAAAGCTTGATAACTAGGATCTCTGGAGAACTTAAATTAATCAACAAAAAAAGAGCCAACAATCCCGTAAATCACTGGCAAGAAACATGAATAGAAACTTCTCTAAAGAAAACAGATAAATGGCTAACAAACATGAAAAAATGCTTATCGTCCCTAATCATCAGAGAAATGCAAATCAAAACCACCCTGAGATATCACTTAACTCCCAGTGAGAATAGCCTGCATCACAAAGTCTCAAAGCTGCAGATGCTGGCGTGGATGTGGAGAGAAGGGAACACACTGATGGTGGGACTGCTAATGGAGACTACCTCTTTCATGTTTACATGGACAGAGCTGGAAAACATTCTTCTTAGCAAAGTATCTCAAGAATGGAAGAAAAGTATCCAGTGTACTCAGCCCTACTATGAAACCAAGTTGTAGCTTTCTTGTGAAAAGAAAAGAAAGCTATAACTCAATTATACCCCAAGAATGTGGGGAAAGGGAAGAGGGAGGGCAAGGAAGTGGGGAGGATGGGTGGAGGGAGGGTAATTAGTGGGACCACACCTATGGTGCTTTTCTTACAAAGGTTCATGTGAAATTTACTAAATGTAGGATATAAAGGTCTTAACACAATAACTAAGAAAATGCCATGAAGGCTATGTTAACCAGTTTGATGAAAATATTTCAAATTGTATATAAAACCAGCACAATGATGTACACAGCTATGATTTAATTTAAAAAAAAAAAGAAAGTTACTATAAATTTTTCTAACCCTTTAGGAAAAGCTTTAATGACATTACTAATTCCCTCCAAACTTTGCAAACTGAGGTTTCTAGTCTTCTTGCAATAGTTTCATAAAACGAATGAGCCTTAGACACCCAAACAGCCTAATGAGGCACATGTATTGTAATTGGTGAAAAAATGTTTCATAAATCAGAAACTGTTGACCAAAACATAAAATCTTAAAGATCATCTTCTTTCATTGACTAATTCAGCTAGTTAAATTTTTGGTTCCTGGGAATCTCTGCTCCAAAGAACTTTTTAGTCCTTGACTATTATATTCTCATAATCATCATATTAACCTCCCTTAATGACTATTTGGTCACATTTTCAGCATTTCTCTGGAAATTATTAAAATTTTAAAACAAATGGATGCCAGACCTGATAATTCTCTGAGCAGACAAAACCAGTTAAGTTAGTTATATAAGCAAAGTTTAACTTAGCTTGATTTTCGAATGTAAGTAAAATTTAACTTAGGTTATTTTATGTAAATGCCTCTGATAGTCATAAACAAATCTTAAATTTCTTTCCAAAAATGCTATAAGATAATCGTTTTTAACCAATCCCCTGACATCTGAAAACTCTGCTCTAATAACTAGTCATTAGAAAGTTTAAATGACTTCCTCATTTTTGCTTTATAGACCATTCTTTAATGATATGACTCGGAGCTCCTTACCACGTTTGGTATGAGGTCTCTCCGAGCATGATCTGTATTTTCTTTTATTGTAAACTTTCAAATTTTTCCTAATTTTATTTGATTTTATCTCTGACACTTCAAACTGATTCAGTTTTCCCTTTTGTCAAGTTTCATAGCACCTCATCTTTTTGCATTTTTGTCTCTTATCCCAACTGCACTGAATGAACTCCCCATGTAGTTGTTTTATGTTTCTGTAAGTCCCTGAAGGCAGGGACTACAACCATACAGTTAACATAAGTATATAGTAGGCTTGCTATAAACAACTGGCAGCAAAAATATAATGCTTATGCCTCCTCCTATCTCTGAGAAAGTCTAGTGGAGAAATTATTAAAATGTATTCAACTTAGAAAGAAAGCTCATCAAACCAAACTCTATCGGTTTCTTGCCTGCAGGCTCTTTTGAGGGATCGTTCTTTGCAGATGAAGCCTGGACACACTGTTAACAGCCCATGTGATGGAAATGCATCAAGTTCAGCCATATTTTTAGCTACAGCAAATTATCATTCCTATAAAGATTTTCATCTCTACAAATGAGTTCTCTTATTCTTACATTTTTCAGTGTAAATTGAAACTGACTTTTTTTTAAGAAGATAGTTTTTAAGACAAAATGCATTTCTCTTTTAATCTTCACCCCAGCTCAGATGTTTAAGGAGCCTTTACGGGGCCACTTACTGCTTTTCCTCGTAACTGGATGGCCCTCCATACTTTTAACACTGGAAACTCAAACTTGAGTAGGGGAAACTCAGTTCACAAAGAACGAACCAAAATTTGGCTGTGAGATCTGTCATTTGTTATTAACCAATTGTATCATTGTAGAACAAATGATACAATTGGTTAATAAAAACTGACCTTGTATAATTGTAGATTTTTATACTATATTTGTAAATATGTTCATGTCATATAAAAATGAACTATAGGCTCCCACCAATCCACCAATCAATGCAATGATATGAAGAACAAGTTTTAGAATCAGTAAGGAAGCTTAAGATTTTTTATTTAGTCAAAGAAGGCATAGGCCCAACAAGGCCTGTCACAAAAGTGGCCCAAGATCAGGATAAGTATAAGAAATATGGTTGGGTCTGTGGAATTTTACTTTCCATCCCTTGTCCAATTTGACTTTTTGATTTGCAGTCAAAAACTTTTTTCTTTACACCATTCAATGTCTTGCTGCTATGTCTGTGATAAGCAGAATGATGGCTCCCTCTAAAATGGCTTACCCCAACCCCCAGAATCAGTGAATATGTTGCTTGATATAACAAAAGATACCTTATATTAACATTTAAAAGATTTGGGAATGGTTAACAAACATATGAAAAAAGGCTCATCATCCCTAATTATTAGAGAAATGCAAATCAAAACCACCCTGAGATACCATCACCCCAGCGAGAATGGTCCACATCACAAAATCTCAAAACTGCAGATGCTGGTATGGATGTGGAGAAAAGGGAACACTTTTACACTGCTGGTAGGACTGCAAACTAATACAACATTTTTAGAAGTATGGAGAACTCTCAAAGAACTCAAGCTAGACCTCCCATTTGATCCTGCAATTCCATTACAAGGCATCTACCCAGAAGGAAAAAAATCCTTTTATCATAAGGACACTTGCACTAGACTGTTTATTGCAGTTCAATTTACAATCGCTAAAATGTAGAAACAACCTAAATGCCCACCAACCCAGGAATGGATTAATAAGCTATGGTATATGTACACTATAGAATACTATTCATGCATTTAAAAAAGGAGACTTTACAGCCTTTGTATTAACCTGGATGGAAGTGGAACACATTATTCTTAGTAAAGCATCTCAAGAATGGTGAAGTATGAATCCCATGTACTCAAGTTTGATATGAGGACAATTAATGACAATTATTGACACGGTGGGGGTGAGCGAAGGGGAGAGCAGAGAAAGAATGAGGGAGGGTTGCAGAAAGGAAGAGCAGAGAGAGGGAAGGAGCGAGGGGGGTGGGGTCTTGGTGTGTGCCACACCTTTTGGGGGCAAAACACGATTGTAAGAGGGACTTTACCCAACAAATGCAACCAGTGTAAC
>CAUYON010034438.1:0-18840 GCA_963573935.1 Arctocebus calabarensis
GGGCTTAAGCAATTCTCTTGCCTCAGCCTCCCTAGTAGCTGGGACTACAGGCGCCCGCCACAGCGCCCGGCTATTTTTTTGTTTTGCAGTTCGGCCGAGGCTGGGCTTGAACCCGCCACCTTCGGTATATGGGGCCGGCGCCCTACTCGTTGAGCCACAGGAGCCTCCCTTAGGCGATTCTCTTGCCTCAGCCTCCCGAGTAGCTGAGCTAGGACTCTACAGGCGCCCGCCACAACGCCCGGCTATTTTTCTATTTTGCAGTTCGGCCGAGGCCAGGTTTGAACCCACCACCTTCGGTATATGGGGCCGGCGCCCTACTTGATGAGCCACAGGCGCTGCCCAGGATACGCTTTTGAATACGTTCCCAAAGCTCAAAATTGGAGATGAAAGTCTTATGGGTAATTCAGGCAGCTAAAGTTACCAGGATTCTGCTCCCTGGACAAGCCTGTAATCCTATTTTTAGAGTCTTGGTGGGGTTGGTGTGTAGGACCCTTGCCTTTCCCTTGATCTTGCCCCAATACAGATCCAGCTTTTTCCACTTGCATCTCTTCCGTCTCTTCCTCTTGCAGTTAATCCCTGCTCTAATGTCCTTTTTGAGAGCTGCCCTTCCTGCCCACTTCTTTGCCTCTCTCTCTACCTTTCTTGCCCTGGCTGAGTTTCCCTTATTTCTGGAGCGTTTGCAGGAAGAATGTCTCCTGGCAAGGTCCTTGTCCTTGCTGTACTCAGGTCCTAAGAACGAGCCCTCACTCAAATTACTCTCCAGGGAGCTGCTGTCTTCCTGTGCCTCAGGAAACAAAGGAATTGGGGGGTCAGGAGATTTGCTTTTTGTATTAAGATGAGTATGAATATTCCTTTCTTTCTGGTTGTTTGTGTGGCAGTTCTGTGTAGGAGACACCTGTTGGCAATAAGGGATTGGGGAAAGGATTTAACATCGTTGGTCTCTCATTAAAGAGCACGAATCGAGAACACGTACATTATTGCATAACATTCTCCACATCTGTGTGTATCACTTGTATAAGTAGCCACAGGAGAAACTCACTGAGGCTCCTGCGGGGCTTCTCTTTGGCTCCGCTTCTTGCTCCAGGAGGCCTGATCAGTGCTGCTCTACTAAGACTGCTGCTAATATGCTCGTTCCTACTAATACTGATTGTGATTTTTTTTTTTTTTTTTTTGAGACAGAGTGTAACTGTGTTGCCCTTGGTAGAATGCAGTGGCGTCACAACAACAACAGTTCACAGCAACCTCCAACTCTTGGGCTTAAGTGATTCTCTTGCCTCAGCCTCCCAAGTAGCTGGGACTACAGGTGCCTGCCACAACACCCAGCTATTTTTTTTATTGTAGTCGTTTAGTTGGCCAGGGCCGGGTTCGAACCCAGCACTCTCAGTGTATATGGCTGGCACCATAACCACTGTGCTATGGGCACTGAGCCCTGACTGTGACTTCTAAGGTGCTTTGGCACCTGAGACCTTGAACGAAACCTACCCTGAATAAGCTGGCGCAGTGGTCCCCGTCCTGACAGTTGAGTGGGCGAGGCTGGAGACTTAGTTTTCGGGCTCTGATGAGGCCCTGGGTCGGGCCGAGACACGACGTCACGGCCCCGAGAGTTCTGAGTCCCGATTTTCATTTCATTTCTCTTTCTTTCTTTTTTTTTTTTTTCCGAGACAGACAGTCAAGTTGTTGCCCTAGATAGAGTGCTTTAGTGTCATAGCTCACAGCAACCTCCAACTCGAGCTCAAGCAATCTTCTTGCCTCAGTTTTTCTATTTTTAGTAGAGACGGTGTTTCGCTTTTTGCTCAGGCTGGTCTCAAACTCGTGAGCTCAAGCAATCCACCTGCCTGGGCCTCCCAGAGTGCTAGGATTACAGGTGTGAGCCACCTCACCCGGCAGAGACCCCAGATCTTCAAAGGCAGAGACTCACAGTCCACAGATAAGCAGAAAGCAAGGCTGTTCATAAGCCTGCAGGAAACGCTTCCTCATTCCCTCCTTGGCTACTTCCTGCAGTCATTAGATGAGGGTGAACCCATCCCTCCAGCATCATGCCTCACTCATTGGCATGATCCTTGTCACCATCATCATCATAGACCTTCCTAGGTTTAGATATTTGAGAATGAAGTGAGAGGAGCCCTGACCACTAGATCACAGAGTTCTTTTTTCAATTTTTATTCATTTTTTTGAGACAGAGTCTCAAGCTGCCACCCTGGATAGAGTGCTGTCGCATCATAGCTCACAGCAACCTACAACTTAAGTGATCCTCTTGCCTCAGTTTTTCTATTTTTAGTAGAGATGGGTCTCACTTTTGCTCAGGCTAGTATGGAACTGGTGAGCTCAAGCTATCCACTGCCTCAGCCTCCCAGAGTGCTAGGATTACAGGCATGAGCTACTATGCCTGGCCCGCTAAGAAAGTTCTTACCTGCACATAATTCTCTGTCAACTCAGGTTTCATCAGAGTTTGAGTCCTCAGGGATGCTCATCCGCCAGGTTGGGGTGATTCTCTTATGCTACCTATAGGACATGAATGGTAATAAGGGTGGCACCTAAGATTTGTAAACTGCTGCATGTTTATACTTATTATTCCAAGCACATTTATGTATATTAATTCATTTAATTTTTACAACTCAATGACATAGATACTATTATTATCCCCATTTTATTGGTGGAGAAACTAAGGCACAGGGATATTTAATCATCTGCCCAAGGCAAGCGAGTGGTTAATCTAGTACCAGAACTCAGGCAGTCTGGCTCCAGAATCTGTGCCCTTTGTACTACACTGATAAGGCACTGCATAAGCAAAGGGCAGCAGACTGGTTGTCCAGGATGTTGGCCAGCCTAGCTTAGAGGGCACAGAGGGCAGAGCTTCCCTGAGATAAGCTCCGGAGGTCCCTCATGACCTTGACAAGTCTGATCTGGACCCCTTCTGGTCCCTCATCTTTCCAGAGGAGAACCGGATCCCAGTTTTATCTGACTGCTTTAGCAGACTCCTCTCAGAACAGTATCAATGCCTTGATCTGCTCATCCTGCTGCCTCTCCTGGTGCCCCAGGAAACATGTGGTCAGGCTTTCTGGAATTCAAAGCAGTTTGAAGTGCAATGGATAGAGAAATGGGGCTCAGACTTATGTGGGAAGTAGGGCTAATATGTATACTGAGTCCCAGAAATGGAGCTCAGGCTTATGTGGGCCTAGAAAGAAAAAAGGGCTAGGCACAGTGGCTGGTGCTTATTTTTTTTTTGAAACAGAGTCTCACTGTTGCCTGGGCTAGAGTGCCGTGTCCTCAACTAGCTCTGAGCAACCTCAAACTCCTGGACTTAAGCAATCTTCCTGCCCCAGCCCCCTGAGTATCTAGGACTATAGGCCCCTACGATAACACTTGGGTAATTTTTCTATTTTTAGTAGAGATAGGCTCTTGCTTTTAGTCAGGCTGGTCTTGAACTCCTGAGCCCAAGGGATACTCCCACCTTGGCCTCCCAGAGTGCTAGGATTACAGGTGTGAGCCACTGCACCTGGCTGTAGCTGGTGCTATTCAAGACGTTTAAGTGGCAGTACCAGGAGTTCACAGCCAGCCTGGGCAATATAGCAAGTGCTCCTCACCAAAAAAAGGAAGAAAATTAACGTAGGGGTGGTGGTTGTGTGCGTCTACAGTCCTAGCTGCTCAGGAAGCTGAGGTGGTAGGAATACTTGAGCCCAGGAGCTCTAGGCTACAGGGAACTATGATTGTGCCACTGCATTCCAGCCTGAATGAGAAAGCAAGACTCTGTCCCACAAGGAAAAAAAGGGTCAAAAGGTTCACATTAGCCTCTAACAGTGAATAGGTGTGGGTATCCTGAAGCTAAGCTAAACTCTTCTGACTGTTGAAAAGGCCCCAGGCCTTATTTACTCCCCTAAATCACTTCTGAACAGGAGAATGTACTGCCCTCCAGGGGACACTTTGGGAAACTGGGAGGGTATTTTTTGAGAGAGAGAGAGAGGTGGTGGTGGAGGTTCCTGGTATTTAGGAGCCAAGAGTGCTAGAAATACTGCAATGACCAGGACAGTGCTCCACAGAAAAGAATTGTCCCATACCCCACATGACTTTTAAAAGTCCTGTTAGATATTAAAGTAGATAAAAACCTATTACTATCTGAGGGAACCTGGACCCCCAACTCCATTTTACATGTAAATGCAAAGTGTGTGGTGGTTAATTTTTTTTTGAAATTGTCAAAATTTATTTCTTATTGACTTTTATGAAAACATTCTGCATATTTATCACTAAAAATAATGTGCCTCATGGGTTCAAAGAAGGAAGCAAGTGTGGAGAAATTAAGAATGTGGGATCTAAAATCAAACTGCTTTTTCCCCAATCCTGCCATTTAGTAACTTAGCCTCAGAAAAACACTTTACTCTAAGCTACTTTCCTTTGTCACTCACACACACACTCACCCCTCCAATGAGGACAACACAGTACCTCCATCATACAGTGTTCAGAACATTAAACTATATTAAAGAGGTTTGTATGGTGCTCATCACAGGTAAATGCTAACTAAACATTAGGTACTTTGCAATTATATTTGTTATTCAGAGTGTGATAGTTAATTTTAAGTGTCAACTTGTCTGAGTCACAGGGTGCCAAGATATTTAGTTAACCATTATCCTGGGTGTGACTGTGATAGTATTTCTGGATGAGATTAACATTTTTTTAAATTACAGATTAATATAAGGGGGTATAAATGATTAGGTTACATGTTTGTATTTGTTATGTAAAGTTCAAGTTGTAGTTGAGAGAGTAACCTTTGAATCAGTAGACTGAATTAAGCAGATTGGCCTCCCAATTGTGATTGGGCCTCCTTTAATCTGTTGAAGGTCTAAATAGGACAAAAGGCTGAGCAAGAGAATATTCACTTCCTCTTCATGATAGTCTTTGAGCTGGGTCTTCTGCCTTCAGTCTTGGACTGGAACTTACATCATTAGCAGACTGTAGATCCCAGGGCTTCTCTGCAGATCTTGGGATTTCTTGGCCTCCAAAATCATGACAGCCAATTTCTTATAACAAATGTTTATCTATATCTTTGTGAAGAAGAGATATGTGAACAGAACACTCACAATGGACACAGACTGTGAAGATATTCATGTATTAGGTAAAAGCCTCTTTCCCGGCCTACCTCAGTGCTGGTTCAATAGGCCCTTGAACAAAGCTATGCAAGAACTCAGCAACATAGGCTTCCCATTACCAAGGCTTATCTGGTCAATGCTACCGCTGAGCGTCTCATCTGTCAACAGCAGAAACCAACCCTGAGTCCCCAATATGCATTATTCCCTGAGGGGACTAAGTAACTACTTGATGGCAGGTTAATTACACTGACATTTTTTCCTTCTTGGAGGGGAAGGAGAATTGTCTCTGCTGGAATGGAAACATTCTGAATGTATTCTTTCCTTTGCCAGGACCATAATTTTTGGACTCATAAAATGTGTTACCCATAGTTATGTATTCCCTGTAGCATTGTGTCTAATTAAGAAACTTATTTCACAACGGTGGAAGGGAAGTAATGGGCTCATGCTCATGGAATTAAGTGATTCTACCACATTTCCCATCACCTGGAAGTGGATGCCTATTCAAAGCATGGAATGGCTTATGGAAGACTCACAGTCAGGGGACAACACCCCTGAAAGAACAGGGCTCCATCTCACAAGATGCAATATGTGATTTGAATTAGTGTTCATTACATAGTCCATTACATAGGGCTCCATTACAGGAGTCAGGGGGTGGAAGTGGGGTGACTCTTTTTTTTACTCTTTTACTATTATACCTGATAACCCAATTAGAGAATTTTTGTTTGCCAGAGACTTTGAGCTTTGCTGGTTTGGAGGACTTAGTCCCCAAAAGGAGATTGCCTCCACCAGTGAACACAGTAACAGTTTTTGTACACTTGGAAAATGAGAATGTCACAAGGCCATCTGGGTTCTACATGCCACTGAACAGGCAAAAAAACAAAAAAAACAAAACAGGATTGTAGTAGTTCTCCACATTCCCTTATGTGAGGTTTCCTAAGGTTTCAGTTACCTACAGTCTATCTTGGTCCAAAATTATTAAATGGAAAATTCCAGAAATAAACAATTCAGAAATTTTAAGTTGTGCGCTGTTCTGAGTAGCATGATGAAATCTTGAATCTTCTCCTTCCCACCCAAAATATGAATCATCTCTTTGTCTGGCATATCTTTACTGTATATACTACCTGCCTATTGGTTATTTAGTAGCTGTCTCAGTTATCATGGAAGTGCTTGTGTTCAAGTATCCCTCTTTTTTTTTTTTTACCTAATAATGGCCCAAAATGCAAGAGTAGTAATCTTGGCATATTGTTATAATTTTTCTTTTTCATTAGTAGTTATTGTTGTTAATCTCTTACTGTGTCTAAGTTATAAACTTTATCACAGGTATGAATGTATAGGAAAAAACGTGGCATATACCGGGTTCAGTACTACCCATGGTTTCAGACATCCACTGGGGATCTTGGAGCATATCTTCCACAGATAAGGGGGGACCACTGTACCACTGTACTCCATTGGCTGGTCCGATTGACTTTGTTACCTCCCAATTGGAATGGTGCCCTCACTTGGCATGTATCAGGCGAAGGATACAGCCAAGTTGGTTATAGCAGTTGGTTATTATTTGGCACAAGTAAGGAGCACACTAGGGATAAATTGTAAAGCAGTGTGTTGGGAGTTGGGCTGGTTTTATAGTCAGATAGTAATGAGGTGTGATCTGATAGGAACTTTCAATGGGGTGATGCCAGGAAACATATGCTGACTGGATCCTGTGGGGTGGGGTTGGGGGGGTGATTCCAAATAGCCAGGTGTTGGATTGGATTCTAGATCTTGCAGCATCTTCTTCTTTTTTCTTTTTTGAGACAGAGTCTCACTTTTTCTGAGTGCCATGGTGTCACAGCTCACAACAACCTCCAGCTCTTGGGCTTAGGCGATTCTCTTGCCTCAGCCTCCTGAGTAGCTGGGACTACAGGCGCCCACCACAATGCCCGGCTATTTTTTGTTGCAGTTTGGCTGGGGCCGGGTTCGAACTTGCCACTCTCAGTGTATGGGGCCAGCACCCTACTCACTGAGCCACAGGTGCCACCCAGCATTATCTTCTTAATTCCGTCCCTCCTCCTAGTCCAAGGACTTACGTTTTGCCCATGGTTGCAAGCTTGGCTCATCTGGGCATGCCTAGGTTATATGATCTTGAACCTGGGGGGTCCACTGGTTGAAAATGAAAAAGAGCTCACAACTTTATTACATAAAAGTTGAGCCAGATTTGGTCTGGTGCAATTACAATCCTGATTACTTAGGGGGAATTGAGTTGCTGTTGCACAGTAGGGACAAGAAAAGGTATTTTGGGGGCAGCACCTGTGGCTCAGTGGGTGGGGTGCTGGCCCCATATATTGAGAGTGGTGGGTTCAAACCTGGTCCCGGCCAAACTGCAACAAAACAATAGCCAGGTGTTGTGGCAGGCGCCTCTAGTCCCAGCTACTTGGGAGGCCGAGGCAAGAGGATCGCCTAAGCCCAGGAGTTGGAGGTTGCTGTGAGCTGTGTGATGCCATGGCACTCGGCACTCTACCAAGGGCAATGAAGTGAGACTTTGACTCTATGAAAAAATAAAATAAAAAATAAATAAATAGGTTCGGTGCCTGTGGCTCAGCGGGCTAAGGCACCAGCCACGTACACCTGAGCTGGCGGGTTCGAATCCAGCCTGGGCCCACCAAACAACGATGGCTGCAACCAAAAAATGGCACTCTATCCAGGGTGACAGCTTGAGGCTCTGTCTCAAAATAAATAAATAAATAAATAATAAAATAAAATGATCCACTAATTTATTTATTTATTTATTTTTGTGGAGACAAAGTCTCACTTTATCGCCCTGGGTAGAGTGCAGTGGCTTCACACATCTCACAGCAACCTCCAACTCCTGGGCTTAGGCGATTCTCTTGCCTCAGCCTCCCGAGTAGCTGGGACTACAGGTGCCTGCCAATGACTGGCTATTTTTCTGTTTTTTTGCAGTTTGGCTGAGGCTGGGCTTGAACCCGCTACCTTCGGCATATGGGGCCGGCACCCTACTCGCTGAGCCACAGGAAAAAAAAGAAAGAAAGAAAAAGTATTTTTGGAACCCAGGGGATTCTCTGGAAGCACAACTTACAACTTTCATGCCTAATAGTTAAGGTTAATGGACAAATATAGCAGCAACAACAACAATAACAAAAGGCAAAACAGGTTCAGCGCCTGTGGCTCAAGCTGCTAAGGTGCCACCAAATACACCTGAGCTGATGGGTTCGAATCCAGCCCAGGGCCGCCAAACAACAATGATGGCTACAACCAAAAAATAGCCAGGCATTGTGGCAGGCACCTGTAGTCCCAGCTACTTGGGAGGCAGAGGCAGGAGAATCGCTTGAGCACAGGAGTTGGAGGTTGCTATGAGCTGTGATGCTGATGGCATTCTACCCAGGGTGACAGCTTGAGGCTCTGTCTCAAAAAAAAAAAAAAAAAAAAGGCAAAACAACTGAGAACTAAGGCCTTAATTCAGAAATGGAAGTTTGATTATCTGAGGTTCTGGCTGACAGGAGGGAAATACATAAAATAGATGTCAATTATGGCTCCATGACCAATTGTGAAATGAGTACTGTAGTAATTTGGCCTATCTTCTATTTTCTTGTTATAGAAATGTGGTTGTTTATTATTTGAGACAGAGTGTCACTCTGTTGCCCTAGGCTAGAGTGCAATGGCATCATAGCTCACAGCAACCTCAAACTCTTAGACTAAAGCAATCCTCTTGCCTCCCCTTCTCAAGTAACTGGGACAACAAGTGTCCACCACTATGCCCAGTAAGTTTTTCTATTTTAAGTAAAGATGGGGTCTTGCTCTTCTGAAAGCTGGTGCTTTTGTGTTTTAACATTTTCTTTTGACATAATTATATTTTTCCTCAGGTTAATATAATAAATTTTGTTAGAATTCATTCCCAGAATAAATTCTTCATGTTCATAATTTATTGTGGTTTTTTTTTGTTTTTTTGAGACAAAGCCTCAAACTGTCACCCTGGATAGAGTGCCGTGGCATTACAGCTCAAAGCAACCTCCAATTCCTGAGCTCAAGCAAGTCTCCTGCCTCTGCCTCCCAAGAAGCTGGGACTACAGGCACCCGCCACAACGCCTGGCCATTTTTTGGTTGCAGCTGTCGTTGTTTGGCAGGTCCGGGCTGGATTTGAACCCACCAGCTCAGGTGTACATGGCTGTCCCCGAGCCAATTTATTGTTTTTTTAACTAACTGTAGGATTCTATTTGCTAATAGAATTTTATTATTTAGGCTTTTCATGTGTATATTAATCAATTGGTTAATGATTTTTTTAGTTTTGAGGTAAACATTGAAAGAGGCTTTAAATAATTCTCAAAATGCTCACATGCCTAGTTAAAATTAATGTATTATTAATAATGCACTGAGAATTGTGAATGATTTAAAGTAATAATTAGATGGGATTCAAAGTTTCCCATATAACAATGCCATTTGCCTTTGCCTGAATCATTATTTTAGATTTTCTTTAATGCTATATTGCAGAGGAGAGAAAAGATGTGACTTATGTTGGTGGGAATTGTGGAAAAGGGGCATAGTCCTGGATAAATCCATGGAAGTTTATAATGCTTGTGAAAATGCATAGTGGGGTGGTGCCTGTGGCTCAAAGGAGTAGGGTGCCAGCCCCATATGCTGGAGATGATGGGTTAAAACCCAGCCCTGGCCAAAACCTGCAAAAAAAAAAAAAAGAAAGAAAGAAAGAAAGAAAATGCATAGTGGAAAGGTTGAAATATGAAAGGTATGGGAATCTTGATGGAATCAGAACTATTAAAACAATTGAGTAAACTGAGCTAGCAAAATGTAGGTGGCTGATAAGTTTTGTAACACAAGTGTAATTAAATGAGACAGTTTGAGTTATGCAATATCTCAGAAGTGACATAAAGTCTCATTTGACTCTTGTAACAGCTGGGAAAGTTTAAGCAGGGTGCAACTATCTAATGAATAATGGATAGGTTACTATCTTAACTAATAAAGAATCTTGAGCTTAGATGTTACCAACTTTATTGAGTTGTGACTAAGTGCCCTCTCCCACCCCCTAAAAGCTATATATAGAATCTATTAGCTTTTATGTTAAAATGAATTCAGACTAATTTTTCTTTTCTTTTTTCTTTCTTTGTTCTTTTTTTTTTTTTTTTAAGAGACAGTAGAATTTAAAAAGTCAAGATGGAGGCAGCTGTTTCTGGAAATGTCAGTTTTATTAAACATTTATGGACATTTGGAGGTTTGAGAAGAAATATACAGAATGTAGAAAAAAAAAATCCCAATAATCCCCTGTGGCTGGAGTGCAGCCTTTTCCTTTCCCCTCTAGTTCCCATTTGTTTTTCCTGCTTTCTGTGTGGTTGTTTAAACAGCATTTCTTAAGGCTCATTTGCCCCCTCCGCCACCCCCTGACCTTTGAGGATCCAGGATCTCACTCTCTCTCCTACCCCAAGACCTTGAGTCCCAGAACAGTGCTCCAAAGTGGTCAGGGAGCACCAATGCTACAGCCAGGGTTTGAGGATTGGGGCCTCTCTGCTTGGGCTGGCTCTCCATTAAGGACTTCAGGGGGGAGGTGTGAGGAATTGCAAAAGCCACATGACGTCATTGTTCCTCAGTCATGGGGGTGAGGGCAGAGCAAGGACACAGGTAAACAAAGAATGGATTAAAAATAAAAAATAATCAACGACCTAAATAAACCCTGAAGGAGAGTATGATCTGGGTGATCTGGGTGTTAGCTGGGAGCACAGAGTATAAGCTGGACCACCCGATAGAGGGGAAGGAGGAGTGAAAGGCAGAAGAAGAAAGAGCTAGAGGGACAGGCAAAGAGGGTGCAAGGGTAAGGGAATGCCAGGTGGTCTGAAGTTGGCGAAGGATACCAAGCTCCCTTTCTTCTTGGTGCTTGAGGGACAAGCACCAAACACACAACCCATGGGGCAGATGAGGGGTAGGATCAGCCCTTGGGTTCCCAGAAAGCCAGGGGGTGAAGGTGGCGGAGAATACAAGCGCCTGCGTATAGACTTCCGGAATGAAACTTACATCTCAAAGGGAGATAAGGGCAGGGCAGGGCAGGGCGGGGCGGGGAGCAAGAGAGGAAAGCACCTAGACGGGAATTAGAGGAGCCTAGGTCTCCCTGCTCTGGCAGGGCCTGGGAGGTGGTGATCACTTGTCCGAGTCCAGGCCCATCATGTTCTTGAGGGCGTTTTTGAGGCTGGTTCTGCTGGGGGACTTGACAGCAGGCCGGAGCTCCGAGCTCTGCTCATCCTTTCGTAGCTCCATTTCGATGACCACCACCTGAGAGCCTTTGGAAGACTCCGCCCTTGACCCCCGACCCCCCGCCCGGCCCGCTAACCGCTATTTCTTATCTTTGCGAGACTCCCCCAGCCCCTTCTTCTTCTCACTGGCAGCTTTGGTGCTTCTGCTGTGGTCCAGCATGGCATACAGCACTGGCGTCTGGGGGGAGGGGTGCACACATCATTCCAGATCTGGTAGGGCTTGACTGTTTCCATCCCATTCCTCACTGCGGCCCGGCGGCTCCCAGAGTTCACCTCCCAAGCTTGCCCAGGCCCCAAGTCCCGCTAACCTGCCGCCCGCGCTTGGACGAGTCCTTTCCAGGCTTGTGCAATTTCCCTTTCTCCATGGCACTGCAGGAAAAGGGGGCGCTGTGGATTTGGCCTGGCCACAACCCCTTGCACACAGAACACGGCTTCGGCCCGCCCACCAGCTGAAGAGTCTCCGCCCAGCTGGGATGGGGGAAGGGAGTCAACCCCGCCCCTTACCTGAGCCGCCTCTGCAGGGCCGCCTGCCTGCGCAGCCAGCAGTACCGAACCAGGTAGAACAGCAGCAGCAGCAGCAGCACCACCCCGAGGACACCCCCAATCACAGCTCCTAGCACCACCCCGTACCTGGTTGGTACTAGGAGGAGAAGGAAGAGAAGTGAAGGGGTAAGCAGGGACCTGTCTCCGGGGTTTCGAGCCCTATACCTGTTCCCTGCGATTGAAGATACAGGACTCCCAGCCAAGGCTGCCGTCTGCCCACCCTTCTAGAGCCAAGGTCATTAGGCTGGGCTTTTTGCCTCTTCTCCCAGCTTATCAGTCCTCCCTGATCCCTTTCCTGAACTGCCTCCCAACCCCCGCCCCTTCACACCTTTTTCAAAGACGTAGAGTGTGACCTGAGAAGTCTTGCCCACTATGTCTGGAGGGTTTTTGACGTCACAGGTGAAAGTGCCATTGTCACTGTAGTCTAGATTGTGTATGACAATGGAGCCGTCCTTCCAGTGAGGGTCCCCTACCCACTGGATACGCTCTTTGAAGGTCCCCACCTCATCGATGTAGGGTTGTCCCTTAGCATAGTGGAAGATCTAGGAGGAACAAGGGGAAGCATGTGAGAGAACCCCAGTGGGAACAGAGCTGTCAAAGCTTAGCTCCAGACTCAGAGGATGGGATTTTGGGATGAAGAGGGTAGTTCTGGAGAGAGGCAGAGCCATGCAAACAGGCCCCAGTCAGAGTGACAGAGCTTGTTGCTTAACTTGCCAAAGTTAGGCTTCTGATTTATAAAGACTAACCCCCCCCCCAGTCCAAGTTCTTTTTTCTATTTTTCTTTGAGGCATCCGTTTTGTTATCCAACTCCAGGATTTCCCCCAGACACTCACCGAAATGGCATCTCGGCCCCCTTCGGGCTGGTAGCGCCAGGTGAAAGAGATGTCATCTGAAACCCACTCACTAGACCAGAAGGAGCAGTGCAGGGTCACCCGGGAGCCCACAGCACCATGGACTTCCCTGTCTGTGTAAACCACAATGGCCTGGGCCGGGTAAAGCACTGCAAGCACAAAGGGAGAATGAGACACATATGTGGACCCAGAAGGAATGACATCAATAGGAAGTCAAGGGCTGAGTCACAGGTCAGAGGCCATAGCCAAGATTGGGAAGAAATCATAAATTCTGAGGCCAAAATTGCTCTTTGGACTGAATAGATGAACATAAATGCTGTGTCCGTTCAAGTCATTCAGCATGTCTGTAGAGGGGATGAAATGATCAGTAACAAAACTCTCCCCCAGGCCCTGTTCCACCCTTAAGGAAAGAGGAGCCACTGTAAGGCCAATCTGTGCTCCTGAGGAGATCTTTTTTCTCTCTCCTCATTATGAAAGTCACATAGGTGAAGCCAAATGCAACTATGCAGAGGTGAGAGAGAAAGAATTCTCCTGAAGACTTCTAGATGGTTAGGTTTTTGTTACCATGCCTCACTTTCCATTTGCATCGGTATCTTACTCTTAAGCTATCCTTTAGATGCAGAGTTTTACATTTTTGAAATTTATTACAAATTATACAGGTAACACATACTACATTTTTCTTACAAACTACTCAAGCAATAGAAATAAAACTAATTCTGGAAGGTCAAGGAGGAAGGATTGCCTGAGTTCATGGGTTTGAGGCCAGCCTGAGCAAGAGTGAGACCCCTATCTCTAAAAATAGCCAGGCATTGTGGTGGGTGCCTGTAGTCCCAGCTATTCGGGAGGCTGAGGCAAGATAATCACTTGAGCCCAAGAGTTTGAGGTTACTGTGAGCTATGACGCCACAGCACTCTACCAAAGGTAATAAAGTAAGACTGTCTCAAAAAAAAAAAAAAAAAAAAAAGAAAGAAAGAAAGAAAGAAAGAAAAAAGAAAAAGAGAAAAGAAATAAAGCTAAAGTTTCCCTTAACACCCACCCCAACCAATTTCTTCTCTGTGGTCAGTCCCCTCCCAGATATAACCACTGTTACATGCATCGGTTTAATGCACATGCTTTTCCTAAGAATCAAACTCAATATGAACTCAGTATATTCAAGATATGCATATATTTATAACAAATAGTTTTAGTTTGTAGAGCTTTCTTTTTTACAGACGCACTGCATTATATTCTCCTTTTTTTTTGCTTATCTATCTGGAGGAGCCTTCTATGTTGATTCATAGACAACAATCTTAGTTTTAGCAGCCGCATAGTGTTTTTTTGCTGTTTTTGGCCAGGACTGACTTTGAACCTGCCATCTCCTGCATATGGAGCTGGCGCCCTACTCCTTTGAGCCACAGGTGCTGCCCTTATTAATTTTTTCCCCAAATTTCTTGAAGAAAAAAAAAAGAAACTAACTAAAGAATGTAAGTCTTCTCCCCTGGCACAACTGTTCTCACTGCTGAATCCCTGGTCACCACATGGCTTGCTTTTTACTAGGGAGACACAGAGGGAAAGACCTATTTACTCTTCTGGGTTGGTTACAGAGCAAGACCCCAAGCCCAGAACTCTGGATGTGAGCCCTCTGTGGTTCAAATGCCCTTATCCTCCTTTTTTTTCCCGCAGTTTTTGGCTGGGGTTGGGTTTGAACCTGCCACCTACGGCATATCGGGCCAACGCCCTACTCCTTTGAGCCACAGGCACTGCCCCCTTTATCCTCCTTTTGGCCATTCTGGCCCAGTGCCACCCTCAGGAATCACCCACACAAGGATGGTCATTCCAGAAAGACTATGTGTGTGGGCTGGTCCAGGGTAGGGCAACTGTAGACCCTTTTGTTGTACAAGAGGAGGAGGAAGCAATCAAACAAAGAAAGTTCCATTGTCAGACCAATATTGGGGGGCTTATGCCACCCCCCCATACCCATTGTCCCAAATTTCCCACCTCTGCATGCAATATCATTTACTCACCTCCTGGGACTTCTGCCCTATAGCCTTCTTGGAAATCCCCAACACAGCTGTGAGGCTATTCACTGGCTCTAACTTCTATTTCTCCTGTTACAATATCAGCCATTACCCTTCTCAGTTCTGCCTAATGGTTCTGTGGTGGGACAGGTGTTGAGACAGAACTCTTCCTCCCTCTGTGCTCCAAGATTCTTTTTACTCTTTTCTCCTACCATGCCCTTTTCTGACTCCCTGTCCTTAACATATTTCCAGGGTACCCCAGAATAGTCCAGTACAGCCCAGAAGAGTCTAGAACTTAAGGAGCTGACAGCAGACAACCTGGAGCATTCTCAGCAGCCCCTCTCCCCGTACTGTCCCTCTCTCCCCCCAGCTTGCCTACTGCTCACTCATTGTGCTATGATTCAGGACAGTTCAAAGAAGAGAACCATGTGTCAAATCACCCTGCTTTGACCTTCTCTTGCTTACCCGCCATCTGCCAGAGGGGGCAAAGAAAGGACTGGTCAACTTATGAAAGATAGCTTTAGAAGGACAAGATTCCAGGCTCGGGGCCCATAGCACAGTGGTTACAACGCCAGCCACATGCACTGAAGCTGGTGGGTTCAAGCCTGGCCCGGGTCAGCTAAACAATGACCACTGCAACAAAAGAAAATAGCCAGGTGTTGTGGTGGGCACCAGTAGTCCCAGCTACTTGGGAGGCTAAGTCAAGAGAATCACTTAAGCCCAAGAATTTGAGGTTGCTGTGAGCTGTGATGCCACAGAACTCTACTGAGGGTGACAGTGAGACTCTGTCTCAAAAAAAAAAAAAAAAAAGGACACAGTTCCAGAATCTCCCAGAACTTCCCTTCTACCCCATTCACCCACATAATAGATGAGGAGCCACAGGGAGAAACTGAGGCACTATGAGTCTAAGTATCTGAGGGGCTAAGACCACAAACTCTGGGCTTTCTCCTTAGATCACACTTTCTGATTTCTCTCTTCTGGGAAAATAAGGTTAGGTCTCCGTGCACTCCTAGAGCATAAATGGGAAACAGAGTCCAGGTGCTTGATCCTGCTCCTTCTCATGGTCAAACATTGCTTCCCACCATGCTTTTAGCATGGCTCCGGGACATTTTGCTGATTTCCAACCTAGGTCCAGCCATGCCCACTCAAAGAAGCTTGCTCCACACTTTCTCTTACCGTTTCCCTTCACGGAATATCTTTACTGCCTGCTTCCAAAGGTATACATTTTTTTCTCTCTGAATATAACGTCATTTTCCTGCTCCTGCTTGCTCTTTTTTTTGTTGCAGTGGAGAGTGCAACAAAGGCAGGGGGAGGTTGCTGAGAGACAGCCTGCATCCCCAGGCTCCCAGACTAAGGGTGGCTCCACTTACCCAAAGAAGAGAAGAGCAGCACAGCCAGGACAGGGCTGGGGCTGGATGAGGGAGCCCCAGGAGCCATGTCTAGGGCAGGGGCAGGGGCCCAGAGCATCTGTGGGGCTGAGAGAGTGGGGGACCAGGAACTGAGCGGGGGTTCCTGGAACCTGCTTAAAATCCCCCGGAGCCCCAGTATGAGGGGGCTGTCCTGAGCCAAGAACCAATTACAGCCTGGCATGTGCAGTTGAGAGGTGGTGGGGAGGGGGGCAGAATACAGGGAGCAGAAGGGGCATTGTATAGTCTGGGTAGAGGGGTGGGGGGACACATACCACCCCATACACAGAGGGCTTTGTGTCTACTGGCCTCCCCCTGCCCCAGGCTGGAATGTTAGGGGGTGGTGAGAGAGAGGGACAGAAAAAGGGACACACACACACTCCTCTAAGGGATAGACAGGCAGGAAACCTCAATCCACAGGCCATAAAAAGGGACTCCTCCTTAGCTTTCTTTCCTGAGGGGAGCTGCCTCAGAGCTCTGGGACTAGAGGCAGGTTCCTCCTAGAGAAGTCTGAAAATAGGATAGCCCTTGTTATCTTCACTACCACAGACTGGATGTGTACACAGACTTCTTGAGATGACCAGGTCTTTGGGGAGTTTTTTTTTTTTTCCTTCATCTCCCTGCCTACTGGGTGATTCTTTCCAGATAGAAGCTTTTCTCCACTGGAATATTTCCAGGGAAGAAGCCCCTGACTTTTCCCTCTTTGTAAGGAACTTCTTCAATGTGTTGTGCTTTAGTTTTAAATCCATTTTAATTTAGAGGAAGGCATCAAAATTGTATTGAGTACCAGCTATATGTAAGGTATGTGAATTAACGTAATAGAAAGAAAATTAAAATTAAGTCCTCCTGCAAGGAGTTACAATTCAGTTTGGTTGTAATACTAGCACTTTGAGAGGCCTAGGCAGGAAGATTGCTTAAGGACAGGAGTTTGAGACCAGCCTAGCCAACATAGTGAGACCCCATCTCTACAAAAAATTAAAAAATTAGCTGGAGGTTGGACGTGGTGGTTCACTCCTGTAATCCCAGCACTCTGGGAGGCTGAGGCAAGTGGATTACCTGAACTCAGGAGTAAGAGACCAGACTGAGTAAGAGTGAGATCCCATCTCTAAAAAAAATCGCCTGGCATTATAGCAGCTGCCTGTAGTCCCAGCTACTTGAGATGCTGAGGCAAGAGAATCATTTGAGCTCAAGAGTTTGACGTTGCTGTGAGATATGATGCCATGGTACTCTACCGAGGGTGATAAAGTGAGACTCTGTCTCAAAAAAAAAAAATTATTAGCTAGATACTAGACAGTGTGGCAGGCGCCTTTAATCCTAAGTACTTGAGAGACTGAAGCAGGAGGATCACTTGAGCCCAGGAGTTTGAGGCTGCAGTGAGCTATGATCATGCCACTGCATTTCAGCATGGGAGACAAACTAAGACTCTGTCTCCAGAGGGGGGAAAAAACTACTTTGGGGAAGTGGAAGTGGGAGCAATCAGAAGACAAACCCATCAATAACCAACTATAATAAACCATGATTACTTTAGTAATGGACAGAGTGTTGAGAGTACAAAGGTGGTCACATACAGCTGCAACATTAGGAACATTGAGTAAATTATATGAAAGAGTAAAAACAAAATAAATTTTGTTTAATAAAGTTCAGAAAAAGCAGTAGTCATATAGCAGGCAATGTTAGTTAGGGACTAACCTTGAAGCACTGCCATTTTGAAAAGGGAGATATGGAAGGTAACCAGACAGAATAGCAAAAGCAAGGGCAAAGAGTTGATAAAAATGTGTGTGTGGGATGTGTTTGTGAAGTATTAGGCATATTCAGGGCAGATCTTGTGCCACCAACTTTGACTTGATTTGGCGGAACTTGAAGTGTCATACATGCACTGAACTTGTTCAGACATAACAAGACTGAACAAGAAAGTTGAGTCCAGTTTGTGAAGGGCCTTAAATGAGAGACTACAGGAGCTGGACTTAATTTGTTTTATCATCAGAATCTCCTGAAAGTTTGGAGGTTTGGGGGTGAAGTTAGGGATGGGAATGTCTTTTTTTTTTTTTTTTTTTTGAGATAGGGTCTCACTCTGTTGCCCTGAGTAAGGTGCAATGGTGCCATGATAGCTCACTGCAACCTCAAACTCCTGGGCTCAAGCGATCTTCTTGCCTTGGTCTCCCAAGTAGCTGAGACTACAGGTGCATGCAACACTCCCACCCAGCTTATTTTTTCTATTTTTGCTAGCAATGTGGTCTCGCTCTTTCTCAGGCAGGTCTTAAACTCTTAAACTCAAGCAATCCTCCCATCTTGGCCTCCCAAAGTGCTAAGATTACAGGTATGAGTCACTATGCCTATTTCCCTTTCTTTCTTCCTCCTCCTTCCTCTCACCTGAGGCCTTGGCCAGACCCTGTTTCTTCCTTTTGCTTATTTCTAAGAGAATCTGTTGATAAAGGTCTTGACTTCTGCTTGGTTTGACTTTCTTTTTGTTTTTTTTGAGACAGAGCCTCAAGCTGTCCCTCTGGGTAGAGTTCTGTGGCATCACAGCTCACAGCAACCTCATACTCCTGGGCTCAAGCAATTCTCCTGCCTCAGCCTCCCAAGTAGCTGGGAATACAGGCGCCCACCACAATGCCCAGCCATTTTTTGGTTGCAGCCGTCATTGTTGTTTGGCAGGCCTGGGGTGGATTTGAACCTGCCAGCTCAGGTGTACGTGGCTGGTGCCTTAGCCCATT